>BLKR01001309.1:0-308350 GCA_011170035.1 Teleogryllus occipitalis | reverse complement strand
ACCGCATGAGTCTTGAAAAATAATTACAAATCGCGCAATTGCACTGAATGATTTTCTTAAAATTCTTCTTCTTATATTGTTTACATGCTTTTGTTTGTTAAAGGTGGTAAAGGAATACCATCAGTATCGATGGTTCCGTATTCTCTCGAATCGGTGAAGTTTATTTCGATGCCATACCTGGAATGATGGTAGGTGGAAGATAAACTACTCGTATTCATTTCACGAGTAAAGTTTTCAAATAAGGGTCCCCCTTTTATAACACTGTTCTTTAGTACCGTGTAGTTACAGGAAAGACGCCTCTTAACTTGCTTCCACCCATCTAGTTAAAAGTTGAACCGGAAGACTGCTTTAGAGACAAGTTTTGTGGAAAGTTGTGGTGTAACAAAATCATTCGAGTACAAAGGAAAATATAATTATATATTTTTACATGATTTTGTTAATTATGTTTGAAATAAATATTTTGCAACAAACAAGTCATATCCTTCGCAAAAAGACGTTAAAATAACTTGAAAATATTAGTTCTTCAATAAATAAACATGAATTAAATTAAACATTATGAAGAAAAATACGATATTCCTCCTACATGTAATTTGAAAGTGATTTGTTATAAGAATGTAATATTAAATAAAATTAGAGTAATTCACTGAGAAAACACATTATTCTCCTTCTATACAAATAATATGAATCTTCTTTAGGAATACGTTTGATGAAACTTGGGAACATATTTGAAAAATGTCTTTGAAGCTTTTAGTTAAAATATTCTCGAGTCTGTATTTCGAGTGCCATTTTCGAGTTCCAGCAGTTATATTCTCGAGCCTGAGTACGAGTTCCATTTTTCTAACGACTACACGCCGCAAATAAATGGAAAGTGTGCAAGTAGACCACCTGTGTCGTTTCGTTTCTGTCATACCAGTTCATTTTTTGGTTAATTGACTTTGACAGAGTAATTAACGCTGACTTGTTATTGAATAATTGGGTCACTTGTCTCTGCCTGATCGTTGCTGAGAACCCAGCCAGGCGTATGCTCAACTAACTGCCAGGTAACCCAATACGAGCCGTATCAAAACTTTGCATCTACAAAGCAAAATGCCTTGATGAGCCGGGAAGCATATCTGGATCGTTCAGATTCATAATAAGATCGCAGAAGGTCATAAAGCAATACCGGCACAATGCTTACTATTAAATAGTGAATCGGTTGATTACTACGTTATCAAATCTATACTTTTTGTAGAATAAGTTCTGATACAACGAATAAATATCATGTTACGTCGAAAACTTGTCAGGTGATCGTTTTTTTACATGCATTACTAATTATTTTAATGCGTGATTTTGCTTTCTATTTATTTATCTAAAAAATGTAAAAAACTATATTGACGTACGGGAAGAAGTACAATCTCTATTTTGGGATCTGGTTACTTTTAGTGAATTTCGTTTAAACAAACCCTCTGAAATTGAAGAACGATTGTCTTGAATTTTGCATCGCGAATATTTCGGGGGAAACGTGTGCTGCCGAAAGAAGATAAAAATAAATATAAATTAATTTTTATGACCTGAATATAAAATTGTGTATTGCATTACACAAGAAGACCATGGAAATTAACCTCAGCAATACCCTACGAATAAAATGTGCCGTGTATTACCAAGAGGAAAGGGGGTGTCTCTGGAGCCCATTGCTTAAACTTTGATTTTATTCATACTTTTGATATATTTATATAAGTAATAAGATACATTTTCATGCATTATACTTAGCAGTAGAGAGAAAGCTATATAATGCTGTGCGAAAAAAACTGCGATTTTTCGGCTATTCCCCGGTCGATCTCGCTCGACTCGAAGCGCTGCGATTTTGAAAAACATTCTTAAAAAATTGGGGGTACTTTGCATGAAGCCCCATGTACATTTTCAAACTTTTTCAAAAATGGCTCAAAATTTTCGCATTATGTTTTCCGCGAATGTATGACAGTTGTTTCGACTACTTAAATATATTTCAATATTCAGTACTAATTGCTTAGGTGTAATCGCTACAAAATCACTGATTTTCTTACAAGATCACTGCAAAATTACATTTCTGAAAATATTTGTGTGATAAATTATTTTATTAAAATACATTCACTTGAATCAATGAAAGTAATTGTATCATTTCTACTTTTGGGCTGAATACGATTGAAGTGTTCATTTGGAAAAGAGGATGCAATCATGTTAATTTTGTTACATGTAGCACTTACATGGATTGGTGGTTTTCATCATATGTAATGTTTGAGAATTATTAAGTTTGGTTTAAAATGTTTGATTTATTTTCCTCTGCTTGTTAAAACGTGGCGTCTCTTTGTTTCAGGTACGTACGAGTACTCGCTGATTAATGACAATGAAGAAACCAGTCCCATTACAATTTCGTAAGTGTCAAGGCTCCGATTTAATTGAAGTTTGCTAGAGTTGCCACTGAAGATCGGTCTGCTGCTGCACTACGCTAGCGAATCCTCGTAAGACCTTGAATTAAAATTCGCAACAGCTGAGGGTTCCATGTTGAGAATGGCTTGTATAAATGAAGATCTATTTTTATATTTTTCACTAGTGGACATTTTTAAAAGGACATCTTAGGGTTTGCATTCTCTGTTCAACAAAACGTGAACAGAGAATGGGTATAATAAATAAATAAATGTGTATAAGAAGAAATAAAATGTAGAATAATGTTATTCACTGACCAAAACTAACGGAACAATCAATTGGATTTTGGATTTTTGCTACGTTTCCATCCTTTATTGGGAACTTCTTTAGGCAGATCTTTGGTAAGTTCAAAAGTCAATAGTAAGATTCCCTCAGCATAAGAAATAAGTAGAAGAAAACTGTAGTAGTTCCCATCCTGTATTGCCAATTTATTTCTATTTATTAGTCTGTTTCATTTGTTAATTATTTAACACTTTACAGTTAATTGCATAATCCTAAAACAGGCGTTAATCGTAACATAAAAGCCAGCAGGCTTTGAACCGTTTTTGTTGCACCCTTCTCTCTTCGTCCTCGCACCGTGCGCGTGGAGTGATCCCTAGCAGGGGGCCGTGGTTCGATCGCTGCTGCGTAATCCGATTAAGCTCGCACTTAAACCTCCCCGTTCTCCGCGTCGTAGCCCTCGATGACTGACAAGTGGCAGCCTCGGCTCATCTACTCAAACGTTGCCGAGCTTCTTTCGTCGCTTTTGAAATCACACCTACTACACGATTGTAAGAGGGCTGAGTTCCGATGTTATAACTGGCTGAAGTAAATTCGCTCCGAAGTAGTCAAAACGGGTAAGTTTTGAAAGCGATTCCAAAATTTTAAAGACAAAATTCCTAAAGTATTCCACTGATGCAGCAATTTGTTGGAGTAGGAAAGTCAAGTATTCTTGTTATTTTAGGTTTATACGATGATTATTATATGTTTTCCAACATTATCTGCGATTCAGTTTCTTGTAAGTTATGAATGGTTAGATGTAAGTCAGCAACTCGAAAAGAAGTGATAGAGTACTCGTGTGCACGTTATTGAGAATTGCAGTTAAAGGAAAATCTCAATAAATACATTTTACTGTAGGTAGAGTAAACCTAAATACTCACATTTTTCTATATAAAGCCCAGTTACTAAGACGTATCTGGTTTAAATTGTTACGCTTCCTCTGTCTCAAAGAAATACTTATTTTATCACAACACTTTACGTGTTGGTATATCAGTACTATACACTCGTGTGGGGCAGTAAAACATCAAAACATCAGTAAATAGCAAATATAAAGAATGGATGTCACTGGCCTCCGAGCATTTTAAGACCACGCCAATATGCCCAAACAGAATAAAGGGCGAATCCAGAATGTTCGAACAGGAAAAACTTCCGGAAAGGCTATAAATAAGATTTCCCTCCCGCAGAAGGAGAATCACTGCAGCTGAAATATGTTGTTTTGGAGACGTCGCCCTGCAGAATTACTTTGGGACGAGGTCGCTGGTCCGTTCACCTACGAGACGCCTCCCTCTTCTTTTGGAGCGAATGTGCCTTGTCAGATGTCGGCCATCTTGTCGCAGGGAGAGCTAAAAAATGGCCGCAATGCATTGAGAGTGGGTAGAGAATCTGCTTCATGGTTTGGAATTTATCTAAACTGTGATGAATAAACTTAGCAGGAAGTGTTTGTGGACCCTCTGGAGGAAGTCTCGACAGCGAGAACATAAATGCGACTCCTCCACAGTCACGACACACGAAAAATGGGGAACATTTCGGTCTAAATCAGAATCTCGGCTCAAGTCGTATCTCCCGATGCGAGATCTAAGAGATCTGGTAAAATTTTGAAGAATGATGTAGCGATTTAAACCGTTAAAAGGGGGTTGTTTTTATGAAAGTACTCTTCTGAAATGTGGAAATTCCGGGAGAAGGGGGAAAGGGTTGAAGAAAGGAGGACTTCAAGCTTTTGTGGAGGCGATGAAAAATATTCATCGTCTATGAACAGGAGTGTCCAGAGAGAAATGAATGAAAGGCATAGCGCGGGAATCCAAAGAAATACTACTCGCCCTCCTCCACCAGGGGAGATATATTTCCCAACTCTGGAGAAGGCTCGGGGTGTTAGCTACTTTTCCGGGGCATTGAGCTTCGCGGGAGAAAAAAGCCGCGAAGGCGAAGAAGGGAAGCGGAGATTTCTTGTGTATATTTGCTTTTCTCGTCCACCCTTCCAAAGAACGTCCATTTCCCGCGCCCTCTCTCGCGCGACGGCTGTCTCTGCAGGCCTTCCGGAGAGGGCGCTCGCCGCGCGGGGGGGGGGGGGAGCGAGGACGCGAGCGAGGACGCTGCCGCCGCGCGCGAAACAAACGAGCGTCGAGGGGATCAATCGTCATGAGGCAACCGCCACTTCCCCGCGCGAGCGGAGCGCTGGGGAGGGGGCTGCGTGCCCCGGCGACGTCGAAGCCTTTGCCGTGGCCGCGGAGACCTATCGTGGTCGGGAGGACTACACACGCTTTTGAAATGTCTTCATTCCCTCAGCAAAACATGCGTACACCATTCATCGTATATTCCAGGTTTTTCATCATTTTATATTATTACATCGTTATAACTCAATCACAGAAAGAATAAACACGGACACAACGGCCGGCGTCCGTTAATTGTCCATATTTCTACACTCCACCGGCCGCTAAAAATAATTAAAATAAATTACTTGTTACTAAAAATGGTGTATGAGCACTCCTATTTGAAGAAGTATTGGGTCATTTTTATAATTTAAAGGAAGGATTTCTGATAGTTTTGGACCACACGCGGTAAATATGATAAATAACGGACTAAGTTAATTACAACGTCATTACGATGATTTAAAGCAAATAACAGAGGTGTCAAGGAAGAGGTACGTTTGTAAACCGAGGCTTCAAATCCAGCCGAGAATTACTATAACCACTCAGTCTGTTATTTGTAATATTAGCCACGTGTCATTCAATCCTTTTGGGAATACCACTTTCTTGTAAGAAAAGAAAATGTTATAAATATGAAATACACTTTCTTTGACTGGAAATACTCATATATCATTTTTAGATACAATTAATTTTCTTTTATTGTCCTTAGCAGAGAGATTATTGTTAAAATCTTAAATAGACGCTGGAATTTAAGAGTGGGTTTTCGTTATTCAGTTGCGTTAATCGTTTCGTTAAGTCCATCATTTGCCGAACAGTGTTAATTAAATTAAGAAACAATATTCCTTAATACATTGCCATTGAAATTCATATTCTTATCCAACTGATGTGCCTTAAAGAACGGATGAAATTCGAGGGACGGGAAACCGGAGCGCGCCAGAAACCTGCCGCGATTTCATTCAATCCTCCACAAATTCTGGGAGGGGGAACGGCATGGAGGCGAAATCCTGTTTAGATGATGGTGAGTTGGAATGCCCTGTTCTGAAACAAAAATATTCCTAATTTTCTGTAGAAAAAAAGGAGTGTGTTGTAGGTATTGATCAATTCAATGCGTATAAGAAAATACATTTCTTGTTATTGCTTTCGATGAAAATAATGACAGAAATTGATTACACATCGAGTAGAATATATGTATACTGAAAATATTTTTGGTTATTATTTCCAATATTAAAGAAAGTATTAGGAGAGGTTTCATTGATGAATTCGCTAATATTACAATGTAATTTACGATTTTTCGTCGAACTTTAAAATAACAATTTATATCAAATATTGCACAGATCGCAGATTATTCCATGCAAGAGGGGATCTAGAGCAGATTGAAATTGAGTTATTTGATTCTTTTTGAGATACTCTTGATTCCACAAAGAATGTTTCCTCAAATTAATGATATAAAATAGTAAGTTAAGTAACAAGTGCGTGAATCACCGCGCTACTATTGCATCACTACCCCTTCTAACAAGCCATAGATAAAATGCAATATGAACTGATTTGTAAAAGTACTTTTACATAAGTAAATGGATTAGAGCTAATATAGTATCTGTATTAGTTGAAATAATTCACAAAGCCGTCGTCAAGACGAAAGATAACCGCGAAACATTTGAACGCTTTGCGATGTTTCGCACATACTTCGTAATGTTTCGCACAATGTAACTTAAAGTAAAACTAGTGGTGCTACAACTAGAGGCACAGACTTTATTGTACTAGCTAGTTTTCAAATTTCTTTGGCCTAGGCAAGATTTTTAGTTTTGCCCCATCCCCTTCCCAGCTGCCATCTACTGCCGTCCAAAGTATTACCTTTTTTTTCACATTTTCTCAATTGTTTTGTCCACTAATGGTAGAATTGAAATATAACTTAAGAAATATTATAGATGGGTATTTTTTGTGCAATTTTCTTTATTACTTAAATATCTGCGGTTAAATGAAAAATATTCGTTATTTCATTAATTGCTGCAGTCAGGCAAGTATTGCAAGACAGTTATTGCAATTGGTTTCGTGGCGACGGTTTTCTTTCTGTTTGTATTTTCCTATTTTTTTTTTTTTTTACTTATTAATCAATGATATTTAGTCCTTTTTTTTTCTGGAAACGAACGTTCATTCATTATTTCTTGTATCATTCTCCATTTCTTCCATTATTTTTTCTTCCTTTGATCCTTCCTCTCCCTTATCTCCATGCCGGCGGAGCGTGGAGTGCATTTTTTGAAGGCGGGGAGGCTTTTCCGCCGCCGCCGCCGCCGCCGCCGCTGGCAGCCAGTCGCCGACACCCGCCGCTTCCTCCTCGGCGCCAGTGTAAACAGGTCGATGGCGCCACTGACTCGCGCACAATTCCACCTCGGGCGCCGATGGTAGTGGAGGCGGTGGTGGAAGTGAGGGTGGAAGTGGTGGCGGAGGCGGGACGGACGAGGGTGGGGGGATAAGAGGCACCCATGGTGGTGGGGGTCCAGGAACTGAAGCTGAGAAAATATGGAGAAAAAAAAAAACAATGTTTCAATGTGGCAACTGATTGAAAGTATGAGTATAATATATAAAACTTCACAAAAGTAGTATCTGAGTACATGCCATTTATTTTTAATTTCTCGCTACCGCTTACGCAGTAGAGGTAAATTTGTGTAATGTTGCCAGAAAAGTGGGGATTTTTACGCAGAAAAACTCATTGCCGGAACCTGGTAACGAAAAAGTGGATAAATCCAGTTGCTAAATTTAGAAAGAAATCCGCTAACACGTAGAATCCAGAATCCATGTTTTGTGGGTCCTTGAAACCGAAAAATCGATTGACGGTAAACGTATGTCCGTCCGTCTGCCCGTCGTCTGTGAACAACGCTGGTGGCTAAACCCTTCAGTTCATTTTTTCGAAATTGATATTCCCCAATTGATCTGGCTGATGTCGCGGGCCAAATATTAATATAAAAATATTAAAGAAGGCTAAAACCTTGTCCTATATAGCAATGAAATATTTGGAGCCGTTTTTAAGGAAATGGCGATTAAGGATTACTGTTAATGCGAAATTTGAAGCTCTTTTTCACAGGAATTTATTGAGGTATCGAAATACTTCATTTGAAGTCATTTGAAGCACTTCCACTCACAAATACAATATTCTATACAAATTCATTGAAATGCGCATATTAACGGCGTGAGAGATATTGAAAAAATTGTATTTGTGTAATAAAAAAAAACAATGACTTTTACTTCATATTAAACAGTGCCATTACTACAATCCCTTACAAAAGGTTGGAGAAAAAATTTGGAGCCATATTTGAGAAAATGGCGTTTGAACGTTTCTGACAATCCGAGATTTTCAGTTCATTTTTACAAAAAAGTTTGTTTTTTAAAATTTATTTGACATTATTTAAAGCAAATGCACTCATAAATATAATACTGTGAAGAAATCGCCTTTAAAGTAAGTATTACGGACGTGAGAAAGAAAAAATTAATTAAAAAAAATGAAAAAACAAAAGAATAGAGCAATATGGTGTTTATGTCATGGTATAGGATTCTTGTGTAACTAACCGTACCAAAAAATTAACGAAAAAACTTAGTCCCCTTTTTATGAAAATCTTGTTTTTGTAATTTTTCAAAGTTGCAAATATTGCACGCACTATTGCACGAAAACTACTAAAATTTTCAAAAAAATCTACATGACCTTTATGAAAGAAGTATTTATGGACAAAAAATTTAATTTGAAGGAAAAATCTCTGTCTTTAAATTTTTAGTTCTAGGAAGACACCGAATAAAATTCAAAATTTGAATTTTCGAAAATTGCAATAGTTAACCATGGACATCAGACCTACGCCACCTTTATAAGTGCCTACGCCACCTTTCTTTACAGTATTCTTACAAGAAATTTAAAGAAAAAATGTTGAGCAGTTTTTGAGAAAATTTTGTAAATGTGCTCGGGGCTTCATGTAAAGTACCCCCAAATTTTAAAGAATGTTCTTCCAAATTTCAAAGCTTCAATTAGAACCAGATCAACAAGGGATTCTTCAATTTGGAAAAGATCGTACGTATGGTTTAGGCGCTAGTAGTGTTCACAGAAGGACGGACGGACAGACGGACGGATGTTTTGAAAACAAAAAACTTTTTCGGTATCTGGGGAAACCAAAACGTGTATTTCCGTTAAAATCTCGAAATCGATTTTCCGCAGCATTACATAACTTTCTCTATACTATATATATTATTCCGTATGTATACGAGAAAGTAACTACAAGAGCTACAGAATGGCACAGACTTTCTCGTATAGATTTCTAATTTCCTTGGTTTGGTCTGGCTTTAAGGTTTTTCTCCATTCTCTGGCCAGTTGATATCTATCGTCGCACATAGTTCATTTTTTGACATTTCTCAACTTTTTTTCCTAGTAGAACAACCCAAATATTACTTCAAGAATATTAAAGAAGAGTAAAAACTCATCCTAAATAGAAATTTTCATTGACAAATTTGAAGCGCTTTTTAAGAAAATGGCGATTAAGCATTACTATAAATGCGAAATTGAAGCTCTTTTTCATAGGAATCCATTGAGTTTTAGAAAAAGTGCATTTGAAATCATCTAAAGCACTTTCTCTCACAACTGTAATAATGCATACAAATCGATGAAAATGTCCATATTAACGGAGTGACAGGTATTTCAAAACAATTACGTTTGTGTAATTTTTGAAACAACAAATGAGTACACCGAATTGTACTTCACATCATATTAAACAGCACACATAGCAATATCTATTAGAAAAAATTGAAGAAAAAAGGTGCAGCCATTTTTCAGAAAATGGCGTTTGAGGATTTCTGGAAATTCGGAAATTTGAGCCCATTTGTACAGAAAACAGTAGCGTTTTCGAGAAACTTTATTTGACATTATTTAAAGCACATGTACTCATAAATATAATAATGTGAAGAAATTGCTTTTAATGTAAATATTACCGACGTGAGAGCCAAGTCAAAAAAATTTCATATTTAATTTTTTGAATAAAACAAAAGAATAGAGTTATATGGCGTTTATGTCATGATATATGTTCGTTTGGTAATAACCCTACCAAAAATAGAAAGAAAAAAATTGGAGCTGTTTTCGAGAAAATCTTGTTTTTGTAATTTTTAAAATTGCAAATATTGCATGCACAATTGCACGAAAACTACTAAAACTTAAAAATTAAGTTGACATGACCGTTATAAAAGAACTATTTATGGACAATAAATTTCATTTGAAGGAAAAATCTGCTTTCAATTTTGTAGTTGTAGGAAAACTCCGAAAAAATTTCAAATTTTGGCAATTTTCGAAAATTCAGAGTTAACCGTGAAAATCGGACCCATGCCATGTTTATAAGCGTATTTTACTCTATTCTTAGAAGAAATTTAAAGAAAAAGTTTGGAGCTGTATTTGAGAAACTTTGAAAATCTCCGGGGTGGCTTCATATAACGTACCCCGAAATTTTAAAGAATGTTTTTCAAAATCTTAAAGCTTCATCTAGAGCTAGATGGACACGGGGTTTCTTCAATTTGGAAAAGATCGTGCGTATGGTTTAGGCGCTAGTAGTGTTCACAGACGGACGGACGGAAGGAAAGACAGACGAATAACGCACTGACAGACGGACGGACGGTTCCGTATATACGTATGTATACGAGAAAGTAAACTAGAGGTGCTACAGAATGGCACAGACTTTCTCGTAGCAAATTTTTCTTATTTCCTTGGTGTAGTCTGGCTTTAAGGTTTTGCTCCATTCTCTAGCCAGCTGCCATCTATCGTCGCCCATAATTTTTTTTTTACATTTTCTCAACTTTTCGGTTTTCTAATAGTAGAGCCGAAATATACATACGTATATACGGCGTAATATACGTAGTATAGAGAAAGTTATGTAATGCTGCGAAAAATCTATTTCGAAATTTCAACAGAAATACACGTTTTGAAGTCCCCTGATTCCCAAATAGTTATTTTCATATTAAGTGTGTGGAGTTTCCGTTTTTTCCATGGTCGAGATTGAGATTTTTTGCCGAGACCGTAGGTCGAGGCAAAAAATCTCAATCGAGACCATGAAAAGGGCGGAAACTTTACACACGAAATATGAACATTTTTTCTACAACTGCATAAAAATATAATACAAATAGTTTCGTATTTTGTAAGTCCGTAGCCCAGAACCAAACGTGCAAAAAAGTATTCTAAAACCGTGCAAAAAAGACTTTTTTCACGGTAACAAGATAGTTGTCTTGGCAAAGATCTTTTTTTAATGACAATTAAGCAAAATGACGAAGTTCACGTACTGCTAGCGATGCAAAAAAGTAGTCTTTTTTATGCAGTTGTAGAAAAAAGTGTTTTTTTCAAAACGACCGTCCGTCCGTCCGTCCGTCTGTCTCTCTGTCTGTGAACACTACTAGCGCCTAAACCACACGTACGATATTTTCCAAATTCAAGAAACTCCTGTCTATCTGCCTCTAGTTGAAGCTTTAAGATTTTGAGAAACATTCCTTAAAATTT
This sequence comes from Teleogryllus occipitalis, assembly GCA_011170035.1. Classification (NCBI taxonomy): domain Eukaryota; kingdom Metazoa; phylum Arthropoda; class Insecta; order Orthoptera; family Gryllidae; genus Teleogryllus; species Teleogryllus occipitalis. The sequence continues at coordinate 296,998 of BLKR01001309.1, read as the reverse complement.
GGGGTACGTTATATGAAGCCCCTCGGACATTTTCAAAATTTTCTCAAAAACGGTTCCAGATTTTTTCTTTAAATTGTAAGAATAGAGTAAAATACATTTATAAAGGTGCAAATGTCCGATTTTCACCGTTAGTTCTGAATTTGCAAACGTTTTAATTTTTTTCGGCGTCTTCCTACAACTACAAAATTGAAGACAGATTTTTCCTTCAAATGAAATTTGTTGTGCATAAATGGTTTTCTCAAGGACATGTACATTGTTTCGGAAATTTTAGTAGGTTTTGTGCAATAGTGCATTCAATATTTGCAATTTTATTTTACGGTTAGCGCCAAACAAATCTGTTACGATAACGTAATTGCTCTATTCTTTTGTTTTTTCAAAAATTACAAAAATGTAATTTTTTTACTTGTCTCTCACGTCGGTATTATTTGCATTACAGGCGATTTCTTCACAATATTATATTTATGAGTACATGTGCTTTAATTAATGTCAAATAAATTTCTCAACAATTTTCTGTTAAAATGAACTCAAAATCCATCATTCGCGGAAACGCTCAAACGCTATTTTCTAAAAAATGGTTCCAAATTTTTTCTTCAAACTTTTGCAAGGGATAGTGGTAATGGCACTGTTTAATATGATGCAAGGCTCATTTTTTAAAAGAAAATTACACAAATGCAATTTTATTTGAATATGTCTCACGCCGTGAGTGCGCACATTTCATTGGATTTGTATACATTATTGTATTTGTGAGTGGAAGTGCTTCAAATTATTTCAAAGGATGTTTTTTCGAAAAGTCAATAGATTTTTGTGAAAAAGAGCTTCAAATTTCGCATTTACAGTAACGCTTATCGTCATTTTCTTAAAAACATCTCCAAATTTTTCAATGAAAATTGCTATTTGGGATGATGTTTTAGGATTCTTTAATATTCTTAAATTAATATTTGGGTTCTACTACTTGGGAAGTGAAAAGTTGAGAAAATTTTTAAAAAAATGTAATTTGGGCGGCGATAGATGGCAGCAGGCAAGAAGGAGGGGCAAGACTCTACAGTACCAGTCCACAAAAAGGAAATTAGAAAACTTTACTACGAGAAAGTCGGTGCGATTCTGTTGCACCCCTAGTTTTATTTGTTAAGAAAACTTATTTAATTGGTTACCATTTCGACGACGACATGCTGAACCTCTTCAGAGCTTTATTTAGAAAGAGAACTATTCAAAGTGCATATTAAAACCTCTAACCTCCATCGTGTATGTATTTATCCATTGCTGTTTCTTAGGTCACCGTATGATAATTCAAGGTATTATAATGATCATTTTAATGTTATGTATTGTCAGTTGAAATTTACAATTCTTCCACAAAGGTTTTTGCTTTTAAATTAATGTATATTCCCCATAAGTAGAAATATTTTGACAATTTACATTAGAGGTCAGAAACTATATCTCTCTAAATGGATGGAATACTCGATATTGAGTGCAACTCCACTCACTGAGTGTGATTGTCACTCGAATCGAGGGAACGGTCAGTCTAGCGTAAAGTAAATTATTTCACTTTAAAAACCGAGTGGATTTCACTCGATTCGCGAGGTTCAATTCTGGCTCGAAGGATAAGTGAAAATTCACTGGAATCGAGTTGAATTTCACTCCAAGAAGTTCAGAGAGTAGGTAATGCTCTGGCCCAAACCGGAGAATAAAGTTTTAATCACTTATTGATCGCACTTATTGTATGTTGTATTTAGCACTTCGTAAAGGAACTAAATGACTATCCGTCGCCACTCAGCACTGCGAAGTGAACTAGGAGCTCCGGTGCGCGATGTGAACGCTACCGCTTCTCTGGCGAACTCAGGTTATCGATGTTGACTTAAATAGAGATGAAGCAATAAAAGAAAGAATAAATGGAGATTCCTGAAAAGTCTTCTGCAAATTACAAGAAAACTGCAATAGCCGAACAATAGACTATTGTCATTTCTCTCTAAATGACGCCATGCGATAAAAGCGAACACGCCAAATTCTCGTGTGAAAAATTAAAAAAAGAGGAAAAATTAAGAATATTACTGCAATAAATGTATGAATGGGTTAATAAAAACAAAACGAGCATATAAATAATACAAATGTAAGAACAAAAACAAATGAGTGAAAAAATGCCTAATTGTTCAAAACCTAAATTCGTAGAAGTAAACTTAGTCAAGTACAAAAATATTAAAGCACTGACAAGGTAAGTTAAATATACACAACTAGAATTTATCTGACATCTATTTCATTAGTGGAGAAAATAGATTTAGTTTCTATATTGAATTGTCACTTACTGAATTTCATAGTCGTATTAAGTAACTTTAAGAACGTGTGTATTTTACAATAAGTAAATACCATTCTTCGTATTCTTTCGAAATATTTCTCTTTAGATCAATTTCAGTTCCAGTTTTTGCATCAAGCATCTTGGAGTTTAACACGTAGACGAAAAGGGGTCGTGACTCACTTCAAACCAAAATAACTTCAATGATTGGCGTCCAGCCGAAACTATGTGACGTGTTCCATTCCTTTAAGTTTGCACCCTCCATTCCACAGTTCTCGAACTCCCGTTACGGGTAGAAATATCCGTTACAAAATCCACGCCAATAAACTCTATTAAGTTAACGTAAGTTTCATTAGTCGTATATGAGTCCCCTGCAAGTATTAATTTTGTATGCAAGTGTGGTACTATTTTTATACGCGTTGTGTGTATTGTTGCTATTCTCCATATTCGAAGCATATTAAATACAGTAATTTGGGATGATTTAGTCCAAGGCTTTGCACCACACACCACTTTAAAGAATGTCTGCTAAATTAAAGGTTGGCGTGTGTATTTTCAGTTGCTTTAACAATTAGTCGATTCTAGAAAGTTGAACACACAAAACGCAACACCGATCTGCTCGTGCTTTTGATTATTACGGCTTCAGCTGAGAAGAAAAATAGTTCAATTTTGGACGTGTTTTTTATAGGAGAGTAACTCTCACAATTATTTTAGGAACTTAATCCATTCTATTGAAGTGTTGATTATATAATAATTATTTATAGTTTACTCATACTTCTTAACATAAAAGTTTCAATTTATTTAAAATATTTATTGTTCAAATCATAATTTTAAAATGGGGTCACTTTGTACCAGGGAAAAGATTTCAGATGTGGTATAAAGTCACTGTGATGTACTTTGACTAAAAAACTGTACGATTTATTTCTTGTTAAACTAATTTAGACTTACCATTTATGATGCCGAGAACTTAACATCGTTCGGCTGATGTCAGGTCCTATCAGAGGTATTCTGATAAAACGTTACTGGAATATGAACAGGTAAACTTTTCGAGAGAAAAGCAGCAGCTCCTTACAGATTTTACGACGTACCAAGAAATAACTTGCACGGTACGTAGTGGTCAGAAAGTGTTTAGTGATCAGTAGGGAACGGATTTTCATGTAAATACATATTTTTACAGGGACAAGATACCAGCGTTCACTAATATTTTTTACACTTAACACGACATTCTGAACTAATTGGAACCATTCTTATTTTACATATTTTTACATATTTTGGTATAATTACATATTTTTACATATTTTACCTATTGCTACATATTTCGGTACAATTTAATGTATTTATAGGTCGAAACTGAACATTTCACTTTTGATGTTCGAAATATATGTTTCTTTGAAACTAACCTAGTTACTGAAATACTTTAAAAAAACACACACGCAATGAACTTGTATTAATGCCAGACAATCGCTATTAATTGTCAAAGTTGACCCCCCGCTTGCTTCTTGGAAACAGCGAAGTTGGGATGTAGTATGTGAAGCAGAAGGAACTTCCACCGCGTGCTTACTCGTGTTTCATTGACCCCACGCGTAACTCGAAAAAAAATTTTCAGATCATTGTCTTATCCCTTTTGTGGAGTTGGAGGGGGGCGCGAATGCTCCTCTTACCCCCCTCTTCTATCACAGGCTACACGCTACTATTCACTTGAGCGCCGGCTCCTCGTAAATAACATTGTATATTATACGAAAGTATTATATGTTTCGGATGAAACTAGGGATTAATTGCTTCTGTAGATGTAAAACTTTCATTCAGCCTCTCTGAATCCATGTTAAGATCTGATCGGCAACGTACTCTGCTCGGAAAACGCTTGAAGAATGGAATTTTAAACATTATAGCGAATTTTTATTTCACATATTTCCTATTTTTTCTTACATATTTTTGAAAAAATAAGTACGTATATATGTACATATATTTCTCGTTGAAAATGACTGACGTGCGCCTACCTCGCACTTGTACTTTACCAAGGGGAATTCACCCCGGGGTGGGCACCTAGGCGCTAGCCTCTATTCGCCCCCACCCTCGCAGGCGAATATGTACCTTTGCCTTTGAGCAGGTATCTGGGTTCCGCCAAGAACACAGATGACCCCCACGGTAACATCCCCATACAATGCGTGGGTCGGGTCGTCCTGCCAGCTCAGAGCTCCTACCTGTCCAGGCTAGTACCGGAGTCAAAACAATGCGCCACTCACATGCGCCGGGAACAAGTTCCCTCCTCTTTGCCCAGAGTATCGAGCCACTGCCACGATGAAGCCGAGAGCCCAACTGGGGGCCACCCGGACTAAGCTTCGAGCGGTTCGGAGCCCCCATCCCGTCTTGTTGGAAAGAGATTTTCGTTTTATTGTTAAAAACTGTATAAACATCATTCGTAAGAGAAACGTTATTTATTGTGGGAATTCTGATTTGGTGTTGTTGACGTTCTTATAAGAAGAAATAAAAGAGGTCATCTTCGTCAACATACAATTACTCTTCTTAAACGTTATTTATATTAATAATACACATCTCAATCCTCCCTCGGTAGTTAATAAATTGTATTGAATGTTTAAGTTAGGGTTATTTTGTACTTGTGATAAACAATTAAAATTAATAAATACTCGTTATTTTTTTAGATGGTATAAAGACACTCTACCCCTTAATCCTTTCAAATTTGACGACATTCTCATGAGAAAGATGGAAGCGGACAATGTGTTGTACAATGTCACCCTAACCTGCAGAGTGACATTGTACCACACGAACTTCCTTTCCTACTAAATAAAAAAACTGTTAAATAAACGGCTTGTATGTAAAAACATACCTCTGGAGTTACTAACGTTTGTAAATGATTATAAAAAATGTAAAAAAGACTATTTTGGTTTCACAAATGCAAAAATACCGTTTCCTGTTACAAAGTCACCCTAAAAGACGGTATATTTCTAATGTCGTATAGTGTATTGTGGTCGTTTTCAGGTAAATGGTTGGTAAAATTCTACGAACAATATGTTGAAACTACTGATCTGCAGCATCAAAACTTCTGCTGAACATAACCTCATAAATTTGTTTCACAAATGTAGGAAACATTCTCCTCAAGAACGACATATAAAATATTCTTGTGAAACACTGCAACAAATTAAATAATTTAACATAAACAGCCTTCACGAACACTGCAATTGCATGGCATTTAGGCGCATTAAGGTTCACAGTACGACAGTTCTTTACATACGAAGAATATAAAAAATGCTGTTCCGTTACTTAACAAGTAAAAAACAACAACAAATTTTTACACGCGGGACTCTTCCTTGATGTTTGTTGTCGCATGACGTCTGCTGTGTCGTAAACAGGGAAAATGACTGAAAATGAGAATTCAGTCGGTACGCTCTGTATGAGAGAAGGCGGAATTACCCGTTTAAATATTTGTTTGTTTCAATCAAAATCTATACTCATTCTGAGATTTTTCACGAGGGGTATCCCACAACATTATAAACACCTTTTACATGGCCATATCTGCATAATTTTCTTTCAATTTCTGCACGCTCTGGAAATCAGAAATATAGATCTCAGACGAGTACTTTTTTTTACACTTGCCGAAAGTGTCGACATTTTATTGGGTGTTATTTCGTATGCGATTGCCCTATCGGTTTATATATTTAAATAATATCCAAGATAACAACGTATGAAGAGTATGCAGAGTTGAAGAAGACGTAATAAACGACTGATATATTTTTGCTGAAGGGAAAAGGGCATTCAACTGAATATCGTGAAATTAATCTTAAAAATCTCAAAAAAGTATAATCTTCTAAAATATAAAGCCGAATATCTAACTTAATATTCTTATTTTAGTAAAATCTAATTTTAATTAATTTAATTTTGTGATAAACTTTTCTCAAGCAAAGGTCCTTCAGTAACATTTTAGTTCACGCTCCATCCGAAACTTTGAAACCCGCATTGAGATTTCGATTAGGGTTACAAATCACAGACACCTTTTGTAAGTCTTAAATCCTAACGTTACCAATATTAGTATAGACAATGCACAGCAGGAAAAACTAAATTACATCACATTTACAGTTGTTCACAAAAATTCAAAACATGTTATTTATACGTAAAACAGAAATACTACAAGGTTAAAAGTTGTGAATACAAGGAAAAGTCGCTGGAAGTCTCTGGATAGTAAGTGCCCGACCGCATTGGTACTGATAGTATTCGTATTAACAGGGAGGGAAAATAGTCAAAAATATTTTTTATCACCAACTAAAAATGCATCATTTCTGGACAGAGAAGTGCTCACTTGATTTCAAGATTGCTTTCGCAGTTCTTCATTCTTGTATTTTTCAAGCTGTCTTTGTTCTCTCTTCTTGTTCACCGAAAATGCAGGGAACCTTGGAACTTCGGCGTTGTACAACATGGCACATTTTTTACAAGCGCAATAAAATGTACGATGTTTCCTCCAACTTTCCTTTGCATGAAGATATTTCTTTCACTTTATCAAGACGACCAAATGCAGAAGTTGCAGGCTATAAAAATAACTTTCTGTGCGCGTCGTCGACAGCTGGAAAACGCTAGGGCGTCGCTGGGCAGAAGAACTCGGAGAAGCGTTGGCCAGATTCTTGAGTTCTCGCAGGGGCGGCCCTACTCGCTGTAGCTTGGGGGCCAGAATGCTAGAATTTCTCTTCTGAGCCCGGGAAGTCTCGGCCATTTCTTAAGTGAGTGAGTATGTATTTATACCGAACGCGATGACCCCAATGGGCATTCGTTCCGTAAGTGTAGTGGATATTATTTCCCTGGTGTTTTCGGGGTTCCTAGCCCCCTGGGACATGAGATTCCATCTAGACGTCTGCTTGCGGAGTTACCCCTTCAGCACCCCCAGCCGAGACAAGCTCTAAACTCCCAACATGTATGGTGGTGAAGAGCATGTAAGTGTGTGTGTGTGTGTGTGTGTGTGTGTGTGTGTGTGTGTGTGTGTGTGTGTGTGATGTATAAAAGGAGAGTAAGAGAGGAAAACGAGAAAAGAAAGGGCGCGCTTGATCCGAAGACCGTCTCTAAGGGTGCTCCTCCAGCATTCGCCTTGCATTGGACGAAGAAACGATGACAAACTACCTATATGAGCAACCATCCTTTAGATATTCTCCTCGAGACGGCATTTGAATTGTTCCTCCCTCTTCAGCTAGTGTGAAAAATCCCCCACAGACGGGCCTCAAACCTTGGGCCTCCGGTGGCAGCGCTGCGCGTGCAGCCATAATACAGCATGTTTTACACATAATGAATACCTTATGTTTGAAATGAAAATCTTAGGAGCGTGATACCAATAATGAACAAAATTTCAAAATTGTTTTACACAGTTTTAGAGGCTTCGGGTTCTTTAACATTAGCTACTACTGTGGGATCTTTCCTTGTTGTCCTATGTAAGTTTGGGTGTGGCTAGCGATGGCTTCCTTTTTATTTTCTGAAACACAATTCACAATAGACATACTACATAGCTGTGGCATAACATTTGAAACAATTCTTAGGTATCATTCTTTTATTTCCTTTTCTGTTTCTGTTGCATTATGGAAGGTGGAATTCTGAAATTGTGGCGGCAACGGTACATTTATTGCGTTTGAATATGGAAAATAAAACAACGAAACATCATTGCAATCAGGGGTGGTTTGAAACTCTCAATTTAGAGCTCAAATCAGTGACAAATGTTATCGTGGTTGTTGGGACTTTTCCCCCAAAGAGAACACAACACAACACAACACAAAGACAGCGTTCGTGTCCGCTGAACAGGGTAGAAGGAGGTAGGATCTCGGAGGCGATTGTGCACTTGCGTCCCAGGAGGCCTCTGGCTCAACAATACGTCAGGCGCTCTCTGCGCTGCCACGGTAATTACGGGAGTGTCAGACGCAGCGGCGGAGGGGGCGCGGGGACGGAGAGGCCGGCGGAGCCGACGCGACGCGACGCGACGCGACGCGACGCGACGGTTTGGGTGGCGCCTGTGGCGGTGGAGGCGGTAGGGGGACAATGGAGGCGGTGGAGCAGCCAGGGGTGAAGATGGCTGCGGCGTTGGATGGATCGGCAGATGAATTGATGACGAGGCGAATGGCTAGAGCGCTGTTAGGGCTGCAGAATGGGTGACGGCTGGAATGACGATTGGGGTACGGGAGGGCTGGTGGAGAAAGCGGAAGGGGGAATCAAGGGGCAGTGGAGGTGGTAGAGACAATTGGGGGCCGCAACGACAGTAGGCTAGCAGTGACTCTCTACAGGGACGGGAGTGGTGACATTTTCGCAATCGATGGAACCGGCGCGGCAGTGGCGGACGTGAATGTTGAGGAAGCGGAGAAGGGCAGCGGCGGTGACAGTTAAGGCGGTGAAGCGGAGCGGAACGGTGGAGAAGCGAGGGATTGGTCCGCGACCCCTAAAGTTCAACCCACGAAGACCTAGTCTTGGTATTTGTGCTGCCAGTCTTCCTGCATCTCTTCCCCAATGCCTGTAGCTCTCTCTGCTACATTTTGTGTTCAACACTTGGCAATGCGTACACTCAACGTCGGTTCTTTGCATGGCTGGAATAAATTCAAACGCCACTGCTCTGTGCAATCATAGACATTGAAAACTCCTCATTCGCTAGTTTATTTGATCGTCACACAATGATACTCTGCGGGACTTTTCAAATATTTGTATGCCCCTATTTACATTTTGGTATCATCATTGTAAATTGAATTCTTTACCACAGTTTTTTACTTCACTGACACCACTGATCCTACCATTCGAGATCTCGTCTTTTCGTAATAGGATTATCCCAAAACTTCTCTTTCGCGTTTCCTCTAACGTCTACCTTGCGGTTAACACTGTCAGCGCACTACTTCTGGGTATTAAGACTTTAATCTTAATCATTCAGTACAATTGTATGGACGGATTTTCGGCCCTAGATACATAGCTGAGACGACCACTGCGTAGAAGATAATTTTAGCGGCTGGCTGTTCTGATCGACAATTTCCGATTGTTTTTTTATCGAAATAAAGCGGTTGATAAAGCCGCCGTACATTACAAACGGCTACGGGCAAAGAGCGATATTTTTTATTTCTCATCCTTGACCCCAGCTCTCCCCTTGTGCGCACGCACGCACAAGTACACACACATACACCAACGCTCATACAAACACTTATTTGCGCTGCACTACCACTTATGTCAAAGTACTCCTGAGACTTACGTGTGGGCTGGCGTCCGACATGACAATCCAGCGGAGGAAGTACACAGGCAGCTTCCTGGACAAAACGTGCACGGAACTAAGGACCACAGTAGTTGACGAGTTCGGAAACGCTGAATAATCAGTCAATTCATAGATAGAAACGTTTCCCGTCAATATCTACCACCTTACACTACTCTTATCTTCCTCCGCGTTCATTACCACTTTCAAATGTTCATCTCTGATGGTTATACTCTCTGCGTCTCCACCATCTTTCCTCATCGCCGCCATCGGCACAGTCGCTACCACCCGCCTCAGCCCCCGCCCCCGCATACGCCCCCGCATACGCCTCCACCCCCGCCTCCGCCCCCGCCTCCGCCCCCGCCTCCGTCCCCGCCTCCGCCCCCGCTTCCGCCCCCGCCTCCACAACCACGGCTACCTGCACCGTCAACGCTATCGCCACTTTCCTCGCCTCCATCGCCGCCGCCCCCGCCACCTCCACATCCACCCCCACTGCTTCCTCCATCGTTACTGCTACCGTGACCGCCACCGCCACCACCACCGCCCCACCATCACCTTGTCGCCGCCCAGGCGTCGCTTCCAGTATCGATCCCTGAGACGACGGTAGTTAGAGTGGCTGTGGCGTCGGCGGTGGCGCCGGTGGCGGAGTCGGGAGGCGTAGAGGGCCCTGAGCAGATCCAGGAACAGACCGACGCCGTCGCCCCAACGACGCTCCTCCTCGGAACCCCGCGTGTATTTTTCTCGCACAAATTAGATTTCATTGTCTGGTTGCCATGTTGTATATAATTTGATTTCGTTTCTCGGTTGTCGTACTAGAGTTCGAGAAATGTACTTTAAGCGCTCGAGAGGATTTTTCAACCCTGAAGGGAGAGAGCGAAATGCGTCTTCTTTAATGGTCTTCAGGATTTGTATTTTCCGCTTGCTTTAGTTCTGAAGTTGTGAAAGTTTTTTCATCTTTTTGCTATTGTTCTCTGCACCAACTCGTTTGTATTTCTAAAATGTTGCTCTGTGGAGCAGACTCATAATTGACACTTCAATATATTTTTCTTTTGCAAATAACGAAAGTAATTTTTACTCCTGATTCAAAAATAAATATTTAAAGGTAAATAAGATACATTAGCTGTTTCGTATACGATTATAATTCAGAAAAGAGTCAACATTTTACGTCCCTCGATAATGACAAAATGAAGTTAGTATCAAACACTGACAAACAAAATCAGAAAAATTTGTGGTGTTTAACATTCGTGGCGTCATTTTCAAAGATACTTGCCTATTGTAAAGACGTTTTGTTGAAATGATTGTAAAGAAAATTTAATAATAATGATAATAATAATACTTTATTATATATATTATAATATAAGAATATGAATAAAACATCCGGTTACCGTTCGTAAATATTTTTGGATTTAAAACACTAGTTAAAAATTGGGACTGTGAAATTCAGTTTGCGAGGTGATTTTTGAAAGCACAAATTCGGTTATAATTTTAGTGTCTCAAATTTCGACGTGATATTCACCTAGAAATAACCTTAAACGAAATATTTGCATTTCTTGTAAAAGGTTTTGGTCCTTCATTCTCAAAGCCTGAGATACCAGTATTATGTACTATTGCATTGTTAAAAGATTACATTTTTGCACTCTGAAAAACAATCATTAAATATATTAGCTTTATAGGGACAAAGGTACTAATTGAGTATTAAGAAAATGTGGCTACATTAAATATTTTTCAGGGACTGTATAAATGTACAAATCTCATTACCGTTCAGGGTTGATGATAATGAAATATCTTTTGCAATTCCAGAACCCTGTAATTGTTTTAAGAATCAATATTGTCTTGATAAATAACAGGTTGTCGAGGAAAGTACCCAAATATGGGCCCCCATTTTGTTTTCGATTATTTTTAATCCAATTTTCCGCACAATTAATTCAAAATATTTGTAAAGCATACCTTACTTTGTTATACAAATGTTATATTCTATTTAAAATTATTGGACCAGTAGTTTATGAAGAAAAAAAATGTTCGTAAACATTATATTTTGTGAATTTATAAAAAAGGTTTCCTTATGTGAACCTCCCGCAAACGTTTTAAGAAATGGGTAAAACTAAATGAAAAAACTGCAAATAGATTGAACTCAGTATAATTTTACAAAAGGATGTGTTTAACATCTTATTCATTACAAGTTGTTTTCTACGTCTCGGACATAGTCAATATATTCAAGTGCGGCAAAAGTCGCATATATAAGCTAGTTTTTTCCCGCCCCACACATTCTATATGAACCCAGAGTGAACACATTAGGTACGTCTCCCAAAGTTCTCCCACAACTTTCTGAAAATTTACACTGCAAAACATCTATTCTACATCTTCTTCAGCTGGGAGGTACAACTGGTACAACTTCCAATTTGGAAAAGCTAGAGTACATGTTCCATTGCTCGTGGAAGGTAGAATCTTCCTTTTGCTTTTTGTTTAATTTCATAATATAGTTAAATTTCTCTCTTTTCAACTTCTCTGGGATTAAATTCTGAAATTGACTCTTTACCTCATGCTTCATACTGCCCTCTCAAACTAATAGGCTTTAGAGTAGTCTCTTGCTTTTTATTAGACTCCTAAGGTATAAGGAGTGTCTAATACCTTAATTGTTTTTATTTTTTAAGATGAAAAATTGGGAGCCCACGATAGGAACCTTTGGAGGGCTCGAGTTAGGGATCAGCCAAATGTCGATAACATTTTTACATGTTAATGATATTTTGCATGTAAAATAAATTACATTATTTATTATCAGTTATCGAACACAATGTATTAATCTAAGCTAAAGCTTTTAGGTATCTTATTGTATTTGACCGAATATCCGCACCAATTGATCAAGTTCTGTGAAAATTGTAATATATTTAATGATATACAATACTTGTATGATGATATTGTATAATTATGTTGTGTTTTATATTTATAATATGTGATGCCATACAACGTTAGGATATATATGTTAAGAAATGTATATTAATATAATAATGGATGAAATTATAATCCTATAAAATTGTTCTAAATAATGTAGTCGCTAATAACCTTAGTCGTTGATGGACTAAATATAAAGAATTAAGGAAAGTACATTACCCTACATCAATAGCTTGTAATGTCCCCTTAAAAATAATGTAATGGTTAGAAGACTTACCCATGAAGTAGCAAAAACAGGCATCTGAGAATAAGCACTTGAAAATCCTTTGTTTTTCACTCTTCGCACCAATGACTGATTGTTCGGCAAGAAGTGATGGTGAAGACACTACCACTTGACCGGGCCAGACACTACCACTTGATTGGGCCGCGTTCTTGCAACGAATTACTATTTTAATACGATTTCAATAGGCAACAGCCCTCTACAGAGCTATAAATCAAGGAGTTCGGGTTCGGGTAGTTTTCTATACTGTTGCCTCTTAATAACTCTTGAGAAGTAGTCTCCAATCTTCTATCTGTATTTCAACTTTATTTCTACTTCACACTAATTTCCAGACTGATGCTGAAACATTCGTACTCAAGCCCACACACGTTTAGAAATAAACTATGAAAGGTTTTGGTCCTTCATTCTCAAAGCTTGTTTGGAAACAAGATACGACTGAGATTACCAACCCAACATGCGTTTAAGGAGAGAATTCCTTCGAGTACCTCTCCCGATGCGGCACCAATATCCATTTCTTCTCTCTCTCAACACCACAATCCTCCTGGACCCTCGTGCCTTAGGAACGCGATGTGCCATATCGCCTCGAAGCAACGACAGCGCGCCAGACGCTCGCAATCGCGCCGCCCCGCCCCGCCCCGCCCCGCCCCGCCCCGCCCCGCCCCGCCCTGCCCCGCCCCGTCGGGGGAATGCGCCTGCGAACATCCCCGCCGTGCAGCGGGCCAGCTTGCTTAGGAAAGCACTTGGTTGGAACAATGCGCTGCGTTCCTTGCTAAAAATGTTGCGAAGTGTAGGAACCTTACAAGAACATGGAAACAGGGGGTAGTTTAATACATAAAGAAACTAAATACCTGCTTAAGGCTTTAGCTAAATAGGGGCACCGAATAATTCTTAAAATGGATCATGTATTAATTAGAGGTGCAACGCGGATTGTTTTACGGGGGACTGCTATATTTTTTATTTATAACATATTCAATTAATGTGTTAAATGACATTCATTGCAACTGAAAATGAGTAAATACATATTTTACGCAGATATCAGTAAAAGCTATTACTTTTAGAGCATGCACTGTGTACTTAAAGATAATTTTTTTGCACTAGGCTAAATGCGATGATTTAATATCCATATAAAACTGTGATCGCAATAAAGAAAACAAAATCCATTCTTCTGATCATCTACAACTGATCTTAATGTAAAGTGATGCCCAATTAACTGAGACTTCCGATAAAAGGAAATTCACTGAGGCAGTATGAAAAAATATTGTGTGACACACGTAGTAAAAGTGACCTTTTATTTTGCTCGTAGGATTACACCGCTCGGACTTTCAACCACGTGTCGCACCATTTTCTACTCACCAAATAAAAGGTCACGTTAATCACTCGTTGTAACGTCGTAAACTCTCTCATCCCTGTATGAGAGACGGTTCCGCCTGACGACCATGACAACACATTGCCATAGTGCGTATCAACACATGAAAGTCGTTATGAGAGAATCATCTTCTGTTTTCCGCAAGCGACACGCGCATGATATATGCTCATATATGCTATGTACAAATATTAAGATATCCGTGTATATTATGTACAAAATAAATGTACCTGTTTGAGAATCCTGTCGTCTTTACTCATCACGACGCTACATCGTATAATTGTTTTAAAATTTATTTTCTTCCTGTTCGACTTTCGTCTTTCGGGGATTTTGACGGGTACAATGAATTTATTTGGCCATCCTCACACAAGTGCGGGTATCGGTATAACCCTTCACTATTTTTAAAATTTCATATTTGTATAACTTGACAAAAGGAAGTTTGCATTTATTATTTAGAAGTGGAGGGGTGTGTTTGTGGGAAACCGTGGCAAATGATTTTTATGAATTAGTTTGAGCGAAAGAGGTCTTTGGGAAATCTGGATCTACTGCGTGAAGGATAATGAGCGTTTTGACCGAGATTGAATATTGGAGTGTTGGGACATGCTGGGAGGAGAGAGTAATATTTTTGAGAGGTTTGTGAGATGAATTTTGGCAGGAGAGGTATTTGAAGCTCTCAGTGTATTTGTGAGTTAGAAATAAACCAGGGGGCTTTGTCTTAGATATTTGTTTTGATTTTTCTGTAAAATGTTATCTGTAAAATAGTTGGTTAGTGCTATGTTGTGTCCTATTGGGCCAGCATATGTCATTGTAGGCTTATTATAATTTTATAGATGGGCAGCCCAGTTTCTAAACTAAGGGTGGAATTTCTATTGGTAAACGCTCGGGAGGTGGCAGTAATCTTCCCCCCTGGAGGGCGAGATTTGGCGCCCGGGCTTTCCCCAACAGGTATCTCCCACCAGCGGGGCACTGTCCCAGCCGGGATAAGCTCTAAGCTCCCAACCGGACTCCCAGCACGTGCGATAGTGTAGTGCATGTAGGTGTGTGTGTGTATGTGTGTAAGAGGTAGGATAGGACAAGGAGTGGGAAGGAAAGATCGCGCGCAGTTCGTGGCCCGTTTGTTAGGGTACTGCTCGGGCATTCGCCTGGTTTCGATAGGAGAATTCATGAAAAGCTATCGATAGGAGCAGTTGGATGCTAAAATTATACTCCAGACGACAGAACTCAACCTAGCTATCTGGCTAGTGTCAAAATCAGCCGTTACGGATGTCTATTTCGGTCACGTGCGTAGTATTTATAATGGATTTAAATGTAATGTTGATATATTCATTAGTTTATTTAAACTGATTCATACAGATCCATAGAAAGGCGACAATCGATTTGGCATAACATTCGTTTTAGAAATCGAATAAGGGAGTTAAACTACACATTCATAAGAGATAAGTATCAAATTAAAATCTGGTACTCGAACCTGCGACCTTTTGGACCAAAGTAATGAATCCATACACGCCATTTACCCACCTCGGCCATCCGCATCGTACATGGGTTTTACACTTACATACTAGTCTTCAAGACATGATTGTTTCAGTTCTAGCATTTAGGGAGCCGAAAAATTGAGAATATATGAAAAAATGTGCTTTGAGCAGCAAAAGATGACATTTGAGAAGAGAATAAGGCATAACCCAAAAGCTAGTCGAGACTAAAGAAATTAGAAAACTATCTAGAGCGAGGAAGTCTGTACCATTCTATAGCATCAGTAGTTTTTTACATTTATTAGCAACTGGATTTATCCACTTTTTCTTTCCCTCAGCCCGACAATGAGTGTTTTCCTACCGAAAATTCTCCGTTTTCGACGCATTACTAGATAATTTTCTCTTCTTAAGAAGTACCTTCGTAAGGGCGAAGAAGTAAAAATGTGCTAGTCCCATTCTTAGAGATCTCTCCGCATTTGCGTAAATTCCGAAAATTCCAAATTCAAAGAATTTAGAGTCGTTCTCCAATTATTCTGCAACTGTTGTTCTGTACATAACATCCGATATACTCTTTTAAGATGACATCTCTAACCCCCCAGTTGAATGTTCTGGCACATTTTGTGTCATTTGAAAAAGTTTGAAGATAACTCCACTGCCAATAAGCATTCAAAAGTCTGATGAACTCCCATATGTTTGGTTTTTGTTTTAATCATGTACCGAAAGGTATCAGCAATATGAAGCATATCGATGGCACAAGGAACTTGGAGGAGCATTCCAATACGCGGTGCTGAAACCTGAGGGCACAAGACCGCAAGGCACACGAGTGATTTCACTACGTAAGTATGGTGACGCAGTCTGACGCGAAGGTCAGTGAAGGATCTTAGGTCCTAGCGAGGGGAGATCACCACCAACTCCTCCAATACAATACTACACTTACGAGACCAGAGACCTAAGTAGATATGTCCCAAAATAACACTCATTAACTCCAACAGAGTGGCATGAAAACTGCAATCGATATCATGGTTAGAGTATTATACATGCAATGCATGCTCATAGAGCTCTTTCTCTGTACTTTGATTTAAATAAAGCGACTTTTGGCAGATCATTAGCTGGTCGCGTATATCCCATTGGGAGCTTGATTACGACTTAAATTTTTTATATTGAAACTCCCGCTTGGATAACCGCCGCACAAGTGATGATCTGTCAGCAGTCCGTCTATTTGAATCTGAGTATGCTCCCCCTACCTGTGGTGTCCGCAGTGTAGGGCGTCGCGGCGCCGCCGTGGCGTCAGCCTGTTGTGTCGTCCGCTCGGCGCGACTTGGCAAGCGCACAAGGGGCGACCGCCCTCGCCCGCGTCACGATTCCTATCGATATGCGAGATCGATTGGGCACAACAGCGCGCCAAAGCTATGTCCTCCCCCTCTCCCTCCGCGCGTCTGAGAGCGATTTCCAGACCGGTTCTCCATACGGTCTGCCCGGGGACCGGAAAACGGCCCCGAACACTCTTTATGTGCCCGGGCGGTCGTCGTCAGATTCATGTAGGCAGTTTCCTCACTGAGCTGAGAACGAGTTTGTTTTTGGGGTTCTGGGATGAAGGAATAAAAAGTTGTTCTTTTCTCTACAGCGCAGCACTGAGAAGTCTGAATATTGGTGAGAAAGTCACGATCTACTCTCTGGAAGCAACGTGAAAAAGTCATGAATTTCTCATACTTTGCATTTCTACAAAAAAAAAATAATATGGTAAATATCCCTTGGCTTGTTAGTATTTATAATCTGTATCGATAACTTGCGGTCCGGATGTCTCTAATGAAATTGGAATTTTGGCTACTTGATACAAAGAAAGATTACAATATCCTGTCAATGATGAAGCTATTCAGCTTTGAGATAACATAACATCTAAGACAAACCTTGAAAGCCCCCTGGTTCATTTCAAACTCACAAATACACCGAGAGCTTCAAATACCTCTCCTCTCAGAATTTATCTCACAAAACCCTCAAAAATATTACTCTCTCCTCCCAGCATGTCCCAACACTCCAGTATTCAATCTCGGTCAAAACGCTCATCATCCTTCACGCATTAGATCCAGATTCTCCAAAGTTCGTCCTCCCTAATTCATAAAAATAATTTGTCACAATTTCCCTCAAAACACACCCCTCCACTTTTAAACAATAAAGGCAAATTTCCCTAAGTCAAGTTTTAAAAATAGTGAGAGGTTATACCAAGACCCGCATTTGTCTGAGGATGGCCAAGTAAATTCATTGTATGTAACATTGTACCCGTCAAAATCCTCGAAAGACGAAAGTCGAACGGTAAGAAATAAATTAAAAAAGAAACATTTATCTACTAAGGCACTTGAGGAGAAGTAAGCCTATTGAATTGCTTTAAGATTAATTATTAAATTTTGGTATCATAAAGTGCCTCTCGACAAAGATTTATATTTACATTTGTAAAGTCGCAGTCTGAAAGTAAGTCGTGTGTGCCCGTTCCACTGCGTAGCAAACTAACTTTGCCAAAATAACACTTTCAGTGCCAATGATCCCAACTATCTAAAGCGGCCATCGACGCATTCCCGAGTCCGGTGCCTATTATTTTTCATTGGTATTTGTGAGGCGAGGAAACAAGGTATATTTTGTTTTTTCATTGATATAGTATAGTCGTAATTTTGGCACTACTTATTTCAGAATTGAAAGCTTTTTCAGGTTGTTTTGAGCATAACATAATATATAATGTAATATAATATAGTGTAATATAATATAATAATATAAAATAATAATTCCTTATTTATGGTCAACGTCACCACCCGCCAGCGTCTGGGAGCGGAGTAATCTACGTTCACAGCGGCCTCGTGTATTCGTCTGCCTTCCCACACAGGCATTGAACAGTTAATTAGAAATATTTTGTCTTCACTGTTTCCCAAATTTCATTTTTGCACCAGCCGTCGCGTTACATTTTTAGTACGGAAACTTTGAACAAAAGTCTTAAAACTGGAGTGTGAAGTTAATTACACTGTAACGGTGCGGTTTACCGATTACAGACTTCTATCCCATGATCTCCGTCGCCATGTTGGCGACCTCCTTGCGAGCCCCTTGTGAACAATCTCAATGCGTTCCAGTGCTGGTCGTCAGGCTCAGGGGGACGGTGTCCTCAGTTCGTCGGGAACGTGGCTACTTCTGGAATGGTGCTGGACAGAAGACAACAAAAGGACTTCTTTCATTCCTACAACTACCACGCACCTCCGACCAGATCTTATCTAAGAGTTTCGAGAAGTTCGCAACTTCTCCTCCCGGTCATTTTATTCCTAATAAAAGCGCCGCAGTACACGAAATCCAGACACCAGAGAAGACGTCGCCTGAGCGGAAAATGGCAGCGGTGTTTTTGTTTTCGTGCCTTAGCCGCGCATTGAGACCAACGATGGGTCGTTGCTCCCAGTGCCTGACATATAGTACACACTTTTGCATTAAATACTATAAAACTGTTAAATTAGTGGTCCGCAGTCCTGAGAGAATGTAATAAACTCTTATCAGGCAACTCACACGAGGCCTTTCGCATTAAAGAAAAACTGATTAATTATGAGCGCAGCAGGTTCTAGAGACTGTAACACGAGAAAATAATTATCATTCAGTTACACGAGATAATATTTTAATTCACTTACACTTTTGTTTTGACCCAGATAGCCCGAGACTAAGTGAGGCAGAGAGTTGCTGCTGAGAGGGAGCTGCCCAAGATCGCATGGCATGGGGGAAAGTTGTTAAAATCTTTTCGGAGAACGTGATGTCTAGAGAACATCATTTAGTGATTAAATTGGCTAATGATGATCACGGTGTTTAAGTTGAAGAAAGTTGTCAGCGAGAAAATGAATAGTTATGTATAATTCGGCTAATTAGTAGAGTTAGTTTTGGAGGCTATTGTAAGTTATTTGGCAATCTTGTTTGTTACTACTGTCCTTCAAAGGCATACTTGCGCCCGCAATGTACGTATATGTTTCTCCATGAAGTAGAAACAAGGGTGCTGAAATTATACAAACAATGAGTTGTTTTCAATTATTACTTTCTCGTCTTATGAATTACTTCGAATCGTGCGCCGAAAAACGGCGAATATTTGGCAGAAAACTCTTATTGCAGGGCCCTGGCAACGAAAAGATCGATAAATACTCTTGCTAAATCTGAAAAAAAATTCTAACACATGGTGTAGCCAGAATCCACGTTTTGTGGGTTCTTCATACCGAAAAATTCATTGACGGCAAAACGTCTGTCTCTGTCCGTCTATGGATAACCTAAACCGTTCAGCCGATTTTCTTCAAAACAGATAATCCCAAATCGATTTGAATGACTTTGGGAGTTTCAGACAGATATTTTGATTTTTGAGGGTACTTTACATGAAGCCTCAGAAACATTTTCAAACTTTTCTCAAAAATGTCAAAAAGTTGTTTGACCAAACTTTGTTTTAGGATAGCGTAAAGGACGCTTAAGACATCGGCGCGACTCTCGATGAACGACTTCGACAAAGAACACCTCTGGCACGCGCCGCGCCACCATCGCGCGCTCCCTCCCACCCGATCACCCCGGCGCCGCGCGGCGCTGCGACAGCGCTATCGGCGGCTGCCGTGGGGCGCTTTGACGTAATGAATAGCCGCTCCTTTAATCACAAAGGAGGAGGAAACTGATGCACTTAGCGCAAAGTGTTTCTTAAAGCCCGCCCGCCACAACGCGCTCGCGGATCCTTTCACCCGCTCGCGGGGAGCGGGTGGAGAGGGGAGTGGCTGCGAGGGATGTGGTAGTACCCACAGTAGCGGTAGCGCTGTCGACTCGGGTAGAGACAGTGATACGGGGCTTGTGGAAACCTTTAGAATGTTTATTTTTCGTGGGCCGTGAAACTCGCGTGATGCGTCAATAAGCAATGGAAACAGTCTGTGTTATGTTAATTCGGTCATTACGTTGTCTCTTTTACGTACCGATTTCTTAAACTCTTCATAGCTGTGTAATTTTATTTCGTCCTCTCTTTCTCCTTCTTGGCTCGTGCCGTTCCTCAGTCCTTTTGTTCTCTTCCCAATTCCCAATTATATTTTTCTTATATTTGCTTTGAGTTTACACTCAAGAGGCTAATATTATGCTTTCAATTAGCCAATGCAAGACTATGAGTTTGACGTTATAGGGAATTACTTGCAGGTTTTGAGGTGTGCAATTTAAGACATCAAATCCTTTACGTTCGTGTTTTTGATTTTTGCTTTATATCGAAGCCATTATTAGCTTTACGCAAAAATAGATTATTGAATCATAATTTACACAAAAATGTACGTTTTGAACAAATGATTTTCTCCTTGTAAATAGTCAACATGACAGTTCGTTACAGATACTCAAGAATAAAACTAACAAATATGTTCAATACTTTAGAGAGTTAATTTTCCCTTACAGATTAATAACGAGTAAAAGGCATGATCACTTGTATTGGCAAAACGTAGCTTGACACAAATACGGAAGTAATTTAATGCAATATTTATTTCTGAGAGATAGCTTACTGAACAGCGTTGCACTATTCACACCTACTATTGCACAGCGTTGCACTATTAAGATATTCTTGTAGAGATAATATTGAAGAGACGTGCAATTCTATTACCTTTTCTCGCGCGCACATAGAAGATACATCTCATCAACCAGTTCGACCCATCACCTTCGAGATCAGTACTCAGCGCTCCGGAATCTCTATGACTTCACACCTCACGTGCAATCTCGTGCCTCCTATTGGCTTTCGATTTGCCTTTGTCGGACTAAGAGTCTCGGCGGAGTCTCGGCGTTTGGAGAGATCTACTGGCGATAACTTGAAATTGCCTGGCCGCAAAGCATCCTGTGGGGGGAGGGGAGGCAGAGAGGCAACAGAGCGGTTGAGTGAAGAGGGAGCGGGTTGCATAAGAAGGTGGGCAATTCGAGGGCGGAGCAGCACGTCGGTTGGCGTCAGATGAGCGAGTCAATTGGGCTGATCAAAGAGTTGGTGACGGACCGACAGGTGCGTGAAATGGCGATCAATGAAGGCGGAAGGCAGAATCCATAAAGTCGCATGGAAACAGGAAAGTGAGGGGTGGACACGCCGGTAAATTTGTTAGGAATCTGGTTGGCAGGAGAACGAGGTATGAAGAATCAAGACTGAGGTTGCTAGGTAAAGCGTTGGAATGGTTAAATATGGTTAGTGACAAAGTAGCAGATCAAAAAGAATGCCTGTAGAAGAGGTAACACATGAAGTCCAAAGATGGTATTGAAGTGTCGGTGATTAGCTGGGTAGGTGGAGGCGGCGACGAGAGCTGTTCTACGGAACACCGTCCTGGACCGGCGGTGGGGATGAGGCAGCATCTGGTCGCCGTGGAAGAAAGGGATCGAGAGGGTGGGGCGGTAGAGCGACGAGGATGGAACTTCGAGCGAAGGGGCGCTGCGTCGATTTCGACCAGTATCTGGAGGACAATTCGAGCGGCCGGATTGTCTCTATACTATCAGTGATAGTTTTTCACACATGTCGGGATTACTAATTTATTACCGCCAAGCTAATATATTTAACCGCTCATCTTCACCCCCAAAAAGGAGTTGATATCAAGCTAGCCCGCCACCTATTTTTTGAGTGAAGATGAGTGGTAAAAAATCTGTTATGCGGTAAAAAATTCGTAATAGATCAGTTAAAAACGCTGGTATTAGTTTAGTTTGATTCTGCTACGGTGGGCGAGCCAACCTGATGGACCTGCGCGTTGGGCAGGTTGGAAGTTACTAGGATGGTGCTCTGCATGTTGACGTAAAAGGGTCACCGCCGGATTTTATCTACCAGGCTGGGGAAAAACACCGCCACCTCCCGGGATATAACGTTCCTACAAGTTCGGAACTATTGACCATAGTAGTTGATGAGCCAGGAAACAATTACTCACTCATCGGGCATGTGTGGTATGATAGTGCACATAAATGAAAGTTCATGTAAACGGAGCAGGCAAGAATGGAAGAAGTGTGTGCCGTCCTTGGACATATAATACTGCTCCGGCGTTTTCTTGGTCTTGATTTGAGAGACCATGGAAAACTACCGATCAGAGAGAGAGAGATAGAGAGAGAGCATTCTGCCACTAAAATTGTGTTCCAGTCAGCGGCTGAATTCGACGAAGGTAGCTACTGCCGATAATCCGCCACCGTCGGAACTCGTACTTTTGGTCCTCTCGGTGAGGCGCTGAAGGCAACAATGCTGACACTGAACTATTACAGCCCGTAGAGTAACGACGACTTCAGATTATTTGATGTTTTCGGACCTGCCAACTGCTGCGCTCCACAGTCCCATTAGTGAAGTGAATGTTGTATTCCAGGAGGTGGCGGTTTTCCTCCTCTACTGCATCTCGAGCATTTCCAGTTGAACGGCGCTGCGCTCAGCGGCAGGCTGGCTCTTAGCTACACTCAGCCGGTGGGCGACGGCATCACGCGAGGCTCCGTTGGGCGGCGATGGGTGCTGTCGGGAGATACTCCGCAATATCCTTTTGAGGCCTGGCGGCGGGTGTCGGGCGCATGGGCTGCCGATAGCGGCATCTTATTTCCAATAACGACTACTTCAAGGCGGTCGGCGACGTGGAGGCGTGAGGAAGGCATTAGCACCTCGCCGGGAAACCTGGACGCCAGTACTGCATTTTGGGGCCTCTCTTGTCTTAGCCGTACGATGCATATGCACGGCCTCCGAGATCCTAACGTTTATTCTTTCGTTTTTTACTCTGAACAGCTGAAATTCTGAGAGTATACCCTCTGCGTAATCTTTCTTCCATCTTTCTGCTTTCATTTTAGTTATTAGCAAAGAAACAGTTCTCAGACGTTTTGTAGGTAGATCCTGAAATTTGGTTCTATTACGTCAATGCACGTGCAGGCCTTTTAAAGCCCTATGAATGGTTATTTAAGGCCTTATGATTAGTTAGTTACATAAATAATCATTTGTTTAACATTAAGAGCTGACGTTTATTGAAATTATTAAGAAATGAAGTTATTAGGAATAATTTTTTCGAGAGCGTATTGCGCATGGCCTCAGAGGCCCTGCATGTGCATAGTATCCTAGAATGTCCCGGTGTAGCTAAGGCAAGAAACTTACTAAAATTGGACACAAACTTATATAAATTGTTCAGCTCTGCAGACGGGTATGCTGAGTACTGAAGTTGCTAGAAATTGTTAACTTACGGCAATATAATATAAAACTTGATGTTAATGTAATACAATCATGAGGAATAATATGTGATATAATGTTCTAAATTGTCATGTAATATAATCTGCAATGTAACCCATTGATGGATACTTAATTGTGGTTGCTGATGACTTTTGTTGTTAAAAGGCGACCTTAAACAAATACAATTTTAAAAAGTCTCAGAGAATAGTGTTCAAAACCGAGAAATAAAGTTATAAAATATGCTGTACATAATGATTAGCTAATTCAATAATGAAAATGATAAGTGTGTTCAATTTTGCACCTACTTACTATTTTTAAATTTTTGTAAAGTTTGTTATTTCTTTCTTGTTTCGTTTCTTCGAAGTAAGAAAAGTGAATTGTCTTCGCTTTCATTCTGATGTTCCCTAAATACAGTGGTTGTTAAAATCTGTTGGAAGGAGAAAGTTCAATAGAAACATACAACCATAAATTATTAAGTAATTTCCTATTTACAAAAATGATCCGGATATTCTTATTTCTTTGTTCCTTTTATAATGCACCAGAAACAAAGTTTAACTATGAAGTGGGAAGGTAAAAGACAAACTTCAGTCACATACACTGAAACACATGTCCAACAGTTTTGTTTCAAGTTTATTGTCTTGTTTATTGTACGTACGTTTTCTCCCAGGATCTAATGGTTCTGAGGGGCGTGATTCTGTGAACAAAGCATGTACTTTATGTACTATAAAAACTGAGTTCTAAATGTTGACGCATGGTGCACAAACTGTTGTTGGGTTCTCACATCGAGAATGTAAAGCCTCTACCACCACTGCCACATCAACTAAAACTGTAAAATTCATTGAGCACGAATACGAGGTAATTTCAAACCGCACTAGGAGAGTTTAGCCTTTTTAGAGCCTCGGCAGCAATTTGCGTCAAAAGTTATGGTGCAAGTCTTTTTCTATGGCAAGCACGCACATAGTCGGTACCACCGCCATGATTCCTTAGGAGCCATAGAGGAAGACAGCTCTTATTCCAGCAGTCGTTTGGAATAATGTGACTCACGGTACGACCCAGATAGGGACAGCGCTGGCTTCTCGTAAAACAACGAATTAGGAGCCCAAAACGCCCAAAGGTCGGTGAGCGCCAGTGGAGACGTACTCGAGAAGGCTAGAATCGAGTCTACGCCAAATCACCAGCAGGGATTTACTAATAATCCTTCGAAGGAAAAAGAAAGAAAATTTATTACAAACTAAATTGATTCATAATATTCTATTTTGAAATTAGGTTGAATTATAAAAGAATACCAAATTCGAGTATTTCATACTGAGGCGATATATTCTTTTGCAGAAGGGAATTAATTTCCTGATCTTTGTATTGCCTATTACCTAGGTTCAGATTCACTATAATCGAATTCTTCTAATGCATATTTGTAATGTAAGTGAAACGGTACCAGTGATAAGTTCACTATATCGGGGGGTTCACTAAATCCGTGTTTACTATAACCGGAGTCGACTGTATTTTGTATGAATGTATTCCATGCGACCTGAAAAGAGAGGAAATCAAAATGTGTCTCACGGAAGCATCACGGATCACGAAAACATCTACTTTGGCCTATAATAATCGTCATCACACTTTATTTCTCGTTGAGTGTATCAAAATTGAAAAATTTTTTATTATAATTTTTACACGTAGTATAAATTAGAATTAAAAATTATTTTACTTTGGCTACTGAATAAGAAACTTAATTCTTTGAATAGAATTTTCACCTTTTAACAGAATAATTTCTCAATCACATAAGTTCTACGTTGCGTGAAACTAGACGCCAGAATAAAGTTTTGAAATTATTGATTAAATTATTTACAAATAATTTTTATCATGTTCTTTACATTACGTTTTTCACAGGTCTTAGTAGAAAAAAGTCTTAATTTGTTATTGTATTCGATCATTTTACTTAGTGCCTGAAAGTAAATAAGCAGAACCACTACAATATTAAAGTGTCTCAATATTTTCATTTCGATTTTACCTTAATATCTCACGACTATCTAGATATTTAATATCTCGTTCACGCCATTCTCTCTCTACTCACACTCTCCCTCTTGCACTCATGCCCAAGACGAAAAGAACCAGTAAAATTCTAACACAAAGCTCACGAGAAGGAATATAGAACGACCTGTAGTTCGACTGTATGTCCGCAGTGTCCGCAATCTTGGTTCTATGGCTGAAGAGTGACTCAAGCCACAAATTATGGAGCAGGGATGCACTTTGGGAATCTGTGAGCTTGCGCGCTACGGTACACGAAGTACCCCTCTCGCGCTGCGCAGATTAGTGGGTCATTGAAATGTCGCTCCTTTGTCGACGAGGTATGGAGGAGGGCTTAGGAGTGCTTAGATGCACTTCTAGCGCTGTAGGCGACAGTCAAAGCGATTATCGGTTTCTTGGAAGCAAATTTCTAGAAGAAATCTTTTGGTATTATTTATACACACATTTCAGTTTTCACTACATAAATAAAAGCTCATTTGAATAATTATAACTAGGGGGCGGATTTAAATGACCGAAAACATCACCAAAAATTATCAATAAAATGCTCTTAAAATGTCTTTAAAATGCACTAAAAGCAAAGAAAAATGGCGTAAAAATGTAATCAGAAAAAGTTCAGATGAACAATTTAAGCTGTTGGGTATGTTACTGATGTAATCGAGGCTTCTGCTATTCGTTCAAGTGAACTCAGCTTTCGAACTTTTGATTTGGACTGTTCTTTACCAGAAAATCTCTGTCTTTAGTTATCCCGAAATTGGCTGAACCGCCAATGACGCATAAAAATGACGTATACAAATGGGTTATTTCCTTTTGTCATAACATAAAATGAATTTCTTTACTAAACGGCGTTGTTCTAAAGTGAAAAGAAAAAAATCACCTTTCATTAAAATCCGCCCCTAATTATAACTATAAAATATACGATCAGATACATCACAGCCTTAAGCTTGCTCAGTCTGAATTTGATCACTTGTATGTAACAAATCAATAAAGAGAAATATATGTAAGAAATAATTCAAGACAAAAAACATATTTTCATTGGAAATCTGTATAGCCTAAGAAATGAGTGAAAGGATGGAAATCCAGTGACTGGATGCTACATTTTTGGGTTTCCAAGACACAGGTCGCTATCGAACCTCCGGCGCTGAAGACGACGAAAGGAACAAGGGCCAGAAGCAGGTCTGCCTGCGTCGCAGAGGACGGTGCCGAAGGGAACAGCCCTTCTGGGGGAGAACACAAGGGCCCCCAGGCGGCGGCGGCGGTCACGGCGACGGTGCAGCTGCAGTGGCCGCCGTCACGAAGTTGGTGTCGACATCGCTAGCATTAATGGCGCCGCGTAGTGTGGCGAAGTGGTAGAGGAGCGGCGGCTTTGATGGAGGAGTCCGTGGCGGTGGCATCGGACGGGGCGATGGCGGCCGCGGGTGGGCAGCAGGGGCATGGGCGCTGGCGGCGTCGCGTCTTTGCTTGGGATGCGACACAACAACAAAATATCCATTTTTTAAACATCGATGTTCAAAATTAAATCATTGATTAATAAAATATCGATTCCAAACCATCGATGTTTTCAAACACGAAACATTGATGTTTCTAAAGTTGGATTTGTAACTATTGAACTTCACACCGGGGGATTTATTTTAGCTAATTTCATATTTCAAAAGGAATAGAGAGTTCTTCGTTGACGAAAACGGGATTTTATTTATTTTTCACTCTTGGCCACTTTGATCTCAAGAATCGTCAATTAACGGTTGTCTAAAAATTGATACAGGATTTTCTTCTTATGGATATTTTTTCAATTAAAAAATATCGACCTCATAAAAATATCGATCACGAAACATCGATGTTAAAAAATCATTGCCTCCAAAAAGTTGATGTTAAATACATCGATGATTTTATAAAAACAGGGATGTTTTGAAAACGTGTCTGCCCGGCGCTTGGCGGCGCTCGGAACAGAACGCCTGGCGACGGAGCAGAGCAGTCGGTAACTGCGCTGGCGCAGCGTTTGAGAGGTCGATGACGAAGCACAGACAAACCTGTGTGTGTCACAATTCCTAATAATGTTCTTTAATC
Source organism: Teleogryllus occipitalis (assembly GCA_011170035.1). NCBI lineage: Eukaryota > Metazoa > Arthropoda > Insecta > Orthoptera > Gryllidae > Teleogryllus > Teleogryllus occipitalis. Next base: position 269,265 of record BLKR01001309.1, on the reverse strand, counting down.
TGTAACCATGGTTGTTGTTTTTATCGAACAATACAAATATCAGTGTTAATACACTCTACATTTGTTATAGTTGCCTACATCTACTTACAATTAACTTACAATAATCTTACAAATCTTAAAATACAACTTACATTACTACTAGGGTGGTAGAGGTATCTTTGTACACATGTTGACCTAATTTACTGAGAATTACATGATACCTTGGCTTTTGTGTCACATCTTAACTATTCTGTAAAGTATTGGAACTGTTGGATATCAAGAAAAAACAATATCTAAGTATTGTACAAATTCCTTTATTCCAGTTTAAAAATAAAATATGTAAGTTCAATATTCTTCTGTAAATGTATTTCACTTCAAATTAGGATCGGCTATCTAGTCACATATTATAACTAGTGGTGTTACAGAATGGCACAGGCTTTCTCGTACGACTTAGTTTTCTAATTTCTTTGGTCTGGGCTATCTCTTCGAACTGGCCAAATACTATTACCAGCTTCCATCTATCGACGCCCAAAGTATATATTTTTTTTAAGTTTTCTCAATTTTTCGGTTTCCTAATAGTAGATCGGAAATATCACTTTATGAATATTAAAGAAGAGTAAAGTGTCTACGTAAATGGCAATTTACATTGAAACATTTGGAGCCGTCTTGAAGAAAATGACGTTTAAGCGAAATTTAAAGATATTTTTCACTGAAAAGTTTTGAATTTTCGAACAACTTAATCTGATGTCATTTCAAGCACTTTAAATCACAAATGCAATAGTGTTTACAAATTGCTGGAAAACTGCGTGAGAGACATTTTAAAAAATTACACTAGTGTAATTTAAAAAAACGAAATAAACCCCAAAATGAGTTTATGCCATATTAAAGAGTGTTATTAACATTAACCGTTGGAAAATTTGAAGAAAAAAGGTCGCACCATTTTTGAGAAAATTGCGTTTGAGCGTTTCTGAAATTGCAGACTTTTGAGCTCATTTTAACAGAAAACTGTCGACTTTTCAAGAAACTTTATACGGCATTATTTGAAGCACATATACTTGTTAATACAAAAATGTTGACAAATCTCCACTAATGTAAATATTAACGACGTGAGAAACAAGTAAACAATTACATATTTGTAATTTCGGAAAAAACAAAAGTAGAGCAGGATAGCGTTTATGTCGTGTAATAGGCCACTTTTAGCACCATCCCAACCAAAAGTTAAGAGAAACAAATTGTAGCCATGTTCGAGAAAATCTTGTTTTTGTTATTTTTTTAAATTGCACGTATCACATGCAATGTTACGTGAAAACTACTTCAATTTTCAAAAACATATGCATGACCTTAATGAAAGAAATAAATATGCACAACAAATTTCTTTTGAAGAAAAAATCTCTATTGTAGGTTGTTGCCGAAAATATTCATATTTTTACAATGTTCGAAAATTCAGAGTTCACTCTGGAAATCGGACCTATTTCATCTTTATGAGTATTTTCCTCTATTCTTACAAGAAATGTAAGGGAAAAAATTGAAGTCACATTTAAGAAAATTTTTTAAAAGTTCCAAGGGCTTCATATATAGTAAACAAATGTATTTAGTCAAACAGTAAAAAACTGTATGTGACGTATGAGGGAGAAAATCAGGTCAGAGGGACGGACATTTTGAAAAAGAAAACAACGCATTTTTGGTATCAGAGGACCCCAAAACGTGTATTTTCGTTGAAATCTCGAAATCGATTTTTCACAGCATTACCTAATTTTCTCTATTCTATGTGTATTACTCCGTATATACGTACGTTAGATGTGATAGCGAGTCTATCGCCAGTGTTAAGGAAGTCTTAGGAAATGTTAAAAGTGTTAAGTGAGTTAGGAATAGTAAGAAACGAAAAGTGATAAGAAGTGTACAGTACACACCTTACATGCAGGAGGCCTTAGTCCTACTTGGGATTAAACCAGACTACTAATTATAGCACAGGCCCACAAACAAAAGTTTTTAAAAATCTTTTTAAATCTTGATAGTTGATTTTTATAGTTCTTGGGTGATAAATTCGCATCTTAACTCTGTTTCCATTACCCACAGTTTATTCACAATTTAATCTAGAATGATATGGGAAAATATGCTAAATATGCAATAAAAAGAAAAAGTAAACGATGCGTGAAATATCAACAGAACTTTATTTATACAAGAAGATGGCTTTATATTCTCACCGTTACTGTCTACAATGGCTTTACATGTCCATTGACGTATATTTTCTTTGATTCTTTCCTATAAAGCTCCTGAAATACTTGTAGCGTTTTCCCCTATGGACCGTTTGCTGTCTCTCTCGGTGCAGTGACCAACAGTAATCTCCCATCATGCCGGTGTTCCAGCGACTCTGATAACGTTTTTCCATAATTTGTAGATCTTGATGAAAACGCTGACATTGTTCTTAATTTACATCACCTAAATTGTCCCGAAATAATTGTAAATGACTGTTGAAAAAGTGAACCTTGAGGCTCACTAAACATGCCAATTTTTTTGAAGTATCTAGCAAATAGGCAATAATTGTCTTTTTTGTTGCCTAGGAACTCATTTACAACGTGCTTACATGCAATCCATGCTTCTTTTCATTTACTGTCTTATGTAGTTCAAATTGGGAAGCAAACATCATTTTTCTAATAACAGGCCCAACGAAGATACCTCCTTTAATTTTGCTTCTGGCATTTGCTGAAAACTTCCAACAGCAATCCATACAGACCAACTTTATAGAATTCATGAGCGTCGTCAATCCTTCGAAGTCTATTCTAACCGAGTTAAAATGATTTTTTCCTTCGGAAGCCTGAAACGATGTGTACAGCAATTCCCATCAACTTCGAATTATCATCTCCATCGCTCATAACGTTCCTACATCACAATGGTTTGCCTTAACATCGAACTGACATTCAAGACTGGTTCGTGTCTACACCTCGATCGTTCCGAAGTCCTCGTTGATTCTTTTGTGTTTTTTGACAGAACCGTTGTCATGTGTTTCTTTGCAATGCCAAATTGTTTCCTTTATTTCTACGATCTACAGTAGAATCAAGACCCATCATTGTATTCTGACAGAATTGATAATTGGGAGGACGAAATAAACATGTATGTTAATATTGGGAATTGAGAATGAATTTGACATCGCAATGACCCTAATCACCGGCGTGCGCACAGGGGGAGGACAGAGTTTCGTTCCCACAATATTTCGAAAAGGGCCCCGTAGTCGTACGTAATAAATAAATAAATAAATAAATATTTCCGAAAAATGAGAAATTCATTAACTCCCCCTTTTTTAAGCTGACGATTTGGGGATTAGATTCACGACATTTGAAGCACAGAACCATGTGGCAACCCTATAATTCTTTAATATAAAATCGATCATATTAATTTATTAATTCATTAAAATTGTATTCTTCATTTATTTTTTAGTGCAATGTTGTCTTAAGGAAATTTTAAAAAGTGGGGTAGAAAGGCGGCCCAGAGGGTCCCAGAAATGATGTTGGCTTCCCTTTTTGTTGTAGGCTGCGGACGTGTATGAGCGTAACAATAGGTACTCGAAATTAATTTCATTTTACATTTGACAATGAGACGAAAATAATGGAATGGTGTTCACCTCGGGGGGGGGGGGGGCTGTGTGCCGGAGAGGGGAGAGGAGCTGTGGGAGGAACGCCTGCGCGAACCGGCCTTTCGGCCTTTTCGTTGCGGCCCCTTGATTGCGCTGTTGATTGATCGCTGTCCGAAATATGTTCACCATTTGCGATGCGTCGTTTTCTGCATACTGATGGGTTCAGGCGTCGGTCAGTGACTCAACGAGCGACGTGGCGGCCGCTTCCCTCCACATTGAGTTTGCGATGTGCAGCATGAGGGCCCAGCCAAGCCACGTTATCACAAATCGGTTTCGTTCTATAAGATTTCTTTCTTTTGCTCTGCTTTTATTTGCTTCAGTAATGTTGATTTGAGATGAGCATCTTTTGCGTTATCTTCCAAAATTGTAAAATATTTAGTGTTGTACGGATGAGTTATTTTGGACAAATATTCTAATGCAACTTCAGACCTGGAATGATACGAAAGAAATCATTTTATAAGTGCCCTTCATTTGAGTCAATGAAATGGATAAGAAGAGTTAACAAAAATAGATTAATATAAAGAGAAATGAAATACAGAAATAGAGAAATTCAAATGTAACTAATTGAAAATGATCTTAACACTGTACACTATTTACATTATTTACACTGGTCAAAGTATACAAATACACTTATAAACACAATCCATGAAATCATTTAAACACTATTTACACTATACATGCTTGTAGGCACTTCATTTAAACCGTATTGTCTTTGTTTAGGCTCGCCTGTACTCGACTGGGATGAGGTCATCTTGGGCAGTGTGGCGAAAATAGCAGGCAGCGCTCCCTGCTATAGCCTCGGCGACAATGCGCTCACGTAGCACTCGCATCTTTTCGCCAGCGGTAAATTTACGGAGCAGCGCTGCACTTGACTCACACCACTCGCCCAGAGCTCCTACTACGATGGGAAGGAAGCTGACGTCCCGGAAGTTCCTGGCTGCTAAGAAGGGGCGAATATGTTCGTATTTCGCCGCCTTCTCATCATAGCGTTCACCGAGGCGCCCCGGGTATGCTACGCAGACCGAGGCGTCAACGACGATCGCTTGATGGTCCTTAACCAGCACCAGGTCCGGACGGTTCCGCCCTCCGATGGCTTGGTCTTCGAGAAGCACCGTCCACCCACTCGCGACTGCGGCTGCTTTAACATGTTCCAGTATTCTATTGTGGCGCAGCCGCCAGATCGCGGAGTGGGAGCGGCACTCCGAGATGACGTGGGCGATCGTTTCGGAGGCGGGGGAGTTCATGTTATCAGCATGCTTGCAGCCGCGGCGGCAGGAGCGCTGATCTCTGGGCCGCTGGGGTTGATGATTAAGCAGCCGAGAAGAATTGAGGCGTGCCGAATGGATGAATTTGTAAATCGACGGCCTCATATTCACTCCCGACCGCAAGAAGAATGTTGATTCTTCCCGGCACAACTTAGCGTGTGCTTCCTGAAATAGACGGCGTAGATTTCGGACGAGCAAGTGACGGCTGCGGGCGTTAATGCGGCTGCCTGTGGCTTCCACGACGTCTTGCTCTTCCACGAGTTGAGCTACCTCAGCGCGTGGGCAGGGGAGGGGTGGAGCGTTAGCGCCGAGGAACGTGGCGAGCGCCTCCACGTCGCTGTTATCTTCCAATGTAGCACTACTCGGAAGACCTTGGGGATCTTGCTCACTGGCGTTCCGTTGCAGGTGGTCACGTGCTTGGCTGCGAGTACTCGTGACGCTCTGGGGGAGAGCGAAGGGCAGCCGGTTGCCGCTACCCGCGGCTCGTGCTGCATCCACGCAGCTGGCGTGAGGGGCGTCCCTAGTGTCGGGTGATGTGCTCGATGGAACCCAGGACTGCGCCGGGGCGATGCCGCCGGCTGCAAATGGCGGGGAAGGTTGCCGCTCGTGGCCGCTCGGCTCGCTCGCTGCTCTTGGCGGATGTCCTGTGCCGCCGTGCATTGTGGATAGTGCGTGCCAGGTGCTCGCTGGGGATTGCGAGATTGCTGCACGTTGTGGCGGGCCAGGGGTGCCATTGATCACGGCGGGATGCAGGCGGAGTAGGGGAGAGGTGTCTCTCTGTGCGAGTACAGGCGTTGACTGCTCCGGGTCGGTACTGCTGGCCAGAAGGGGCAGGGGCCGTTGGCGGAGAGTTTCGTCGAGGAGGTTAATGCGCTGTTGTTGAGAACTTGACACAGTGTATTGTATCTCTGCTCTCGGCCGTAAAAGGTTCTCAAGTGTTAGGTCGATCTGAGCCTCATCTAGGGGCTGGGCGAGGGCGTCTTCTTCCTCAGCGCCATCGAACTCCATTCCTCCAAACCCTTCCCAATCAGCTCCTAGATCTGCAACTTCATCACCATCCTTCTCTGCTACATTAACACTATTCCGCCGCCTCCGGCGACGTGGCGCGTGTACGGGCGCCTCTCTCGGAAGCTCAATGACGGGGATGCCGAGATCTTCATCTGTTTCAGGCGGGCGCCACCGCAATTGTAGGCGTCTTGTCGCTTGCCGGGCCCGTGTGAAGAACGAAGGATGCGGGGCAGTGCGTGAGTTTGTGACTCTATTTAAGTAGCGGTAAATATCACCTGTGCCGGCGCACACTCGTTGGCAGTGTGAGGCCTCCTCAACCAGGTCAGCCATCGCACGCTCCCGTACCACCAGGTCGCGACTGCTCAGTAGCTTATATGCGCTGTCCACTGCCCAGATGTCTGCTTCCGTTGTCGCTTCTGGGATTACCCAGAAGAACAGGTTACAGGTGAGCTTGGTGCATTATTGTGCATATTAGCAAAACTTGTGACAAATATACCTGATTTGCATCATCGATACATTCAAGTATTTTTTATGGCGTTTGTAATTTTGAAATTGCAATATTACCCGTTCATATCCCATATGGAGGTAACATTCAAGGCCATTAGATGTTGGGAATTTTTGAAAAGAATTATAACAGTAACAGTACTATTTGAACAAAGCTACGAAAGAAAGAAAGATGAAGTATGAAAGCAATTTTCAAATGAAAGAAATGTATGAAAGAAATTTCTACAAGCCAGCCAACTACGCTAGGTCAAATAAAAATATTACGAGTGAGTAACGCTCGTTTAATTCCTGAATGAAAGGAGTAATGAGTGCAAAGAGACCGTGAGGTAGAAAGATTGACATTTTTAAGCCGGAGCTCCGCGTTGGCTTCCACCGTAAACTCAACAAAATATTTCATTAATTTACTTTATAATTTTTTAAATTGTGCTAGCCAGTACATTGTCGGACAAGAAAAAATACGAACATGCGTGTTGCCATTTCTCGCATGACACTCAACTGTTACCATCACCTACGAACACAAGCGCCCCCTCAGAGCTCCCACTTCAACCGAATCCAATCCCAGCGCGATTTCATCGTAATGAAGACGAAACGCGGGGAAACAGTAGCTGATCTAGCTCCAACGGTTCGCAGTGCCCCGTCACTTAGGCAGCAGTGGGCGTGGCATCACCCTCTGCTTCGTTCATGCGCCGCGACAGCCCATGCGCCTCCCGCCCCGCGCGCCGCACCTGACTTACCGTGCGCGCGCGGGCAGCGGCACTCCGTCTTCGTTGCGCTTATCACCGGTCCATTTAATTACAACGCGCGCGTTGGCCGCATAGATTGCCCGTCGAGCGCTGCGCTTGTTGCCCGCGGATTGCGCTGCGCCGCCGCTAGAGGCGCTGATGTTTCTTCATCGTCAACGATTCACTGTCCAATTACTATTTCCTGTGGTTCAGGAGCGTTCGTTCGGTAGTACGTTTTATTTTCCGGGGAAACAATAGAACTAATTCAGTCAATGGCTGAGCCAAACCCCGGCCGCGGCAACAACTTGAAAAGAATTCTAAAAGAATAGTGCATGCTATATACCGGAAGATAGCGATGATGAGATCCGATGCCGACCTCCACGTCGGTTTACGGAGTTCCTTGTCCACGCAGCTCTCCAAGAGGAGCGTCGCTCCGATACGGGACAACCTCTTAAGACAGTCGCCTCCAGACCTTTGTAGTATGGTACTGGAAGTAAGTTTAATTTTCTATGTGGGCATGTGTGCGCGCGCGTGCGTGTGTGCGTGCGCGCTTGTGTGTGTGTGTGTGTGTGTGTGTGTGTGTGTGTGTGTGTGTGTGTGTGTGTGTGTGTGTGTGTGTGAAAGGAGTGAGGAGCAGACAAGAATAAGAAAGGAAAATTTGCGCATGGACTGATGCCCACACTCTGATATTTTTCGGGAAGCAATGGACTACTATCGATCAGAGCAGCCGGCTTCTAGAATTTTCCGTCTGAAAGTACCTGAATTCTATCTAGCCACAAAGCTAGTGGGGATAATCGAGCATCATTAAAATTCCAACCCTTGGACCTGCCAGTCAACAATGCCGCAGAAGCAACAAAGTTTTAGGTTTTATTTTCACAAAAAACAATATGCCTGATTTACTCACGGGGAAGAAACGTGAGAGCTGTATTTTTTAGAAGAATTCATAATTGTTTTAGTAATATCTATATACTTCTATCATTTCCATCCAATAATGTAGGGTAAATAATCCACGTGTCAAAATGCTGTGTTAGCACAAGCTCCAAAGCCCAAACGTTTCTATTCGATGAGTTTATTTAACAAATTTTACAAAGTAATGTTAATGAACAGTGATTACTGGAGCGTGTAATATTAACATTTAATTCATCTCAGAAAGAGTGACAGTGAAAATTAGAGTTCCATTATTGGTTCATCCCGTCTAATTAGCTACCGCATGATAGTTGATAGATTAAAGGACTTCAAAGTGAATGGATTTGTTAACTATTATTTGATGTTAATAATATACTAGTGCCTACTTTTTTAACACTAACATTATATATGGAAAATAAAAAAAGTACTTTAATGCAGGATTAATGACATCTTTTTCTCAAGTACGATGAAATTTGTTTTATCAGAAAATATCTATGCTAATTAATGTAGTTTTGTTGACAATAATCTCGACCAAACATATTTCATGTGCGACGTAACTAAAGCTTTAATTTTCCCAATTTTCTGTGCTTAATTAACTAATAATCCATTTAATTACATACAAATTAAAATCTTAAAATGTATTTTGATTTCTAATCTTTAGGAAACTTGTTATTTGATGGGAGGGTGCTAATAATGAAGTTTTGGCACTGTTTCTCTCAATCTAATTTCTCAATATGAGATAATGCTTGTGAAGGAACGTTCTTCGCGATGGTGGAAGCATTTTTTTTCTTAACGCCTAAACGCCTCTTAAACGCCTAATGTACATCTTTGCATGTGCCTTAATACTGATGTTAAGGCCATCGTTTGCCCTCCAGCGTGCACTGCCCATATGCGTACGCGTCCGAAGGGATCCCGGGGGGGGGGGGGGGGAGTGGACTGAGCCGGGAGGGCGGAGAGCTCCGGGTTGAGAGCTCAGAGCCGGCGCGCGCATGGAGAAGACACAGGTTAGAGCTATCGGGACGGAAAATTGGGGGATAAATGATCGTTTTGGGTGATGTATGAGTAGATTTTGCTGGAGATCTTGATAATGAATGGAATTATCTATGGGATATTTAATTCTTCGTGCTACTATAAATTTCAAACAAACCAGCCAGATAAGTATGCAAAAGTCATAATACTGTTTGTATAGGGCATTGTTCAGAGAAATTGAAAACTTTTGAAATGAATGAGTGGTTTTAGTGAAATTAATGAGTGGAAGATCTTTATTTTTGCTTCATGTGTTTTTTCATTTATTTCAGGGCCTTCCCATTGTAGCTTCGTATCAATATTTAGTCCTAGATATTTGATGTTTTGATTGGGGGAGGGGTCAACGTTTGTTTGAGGGTAAATGGGGCCGGGCGGGCACAAGCAGGAAGCGCTGGCGCGGAGCTCTGGACTCGAACCCGAGCCTCCCTGCCGCCCAGGGTGCAGGCTGCAGCAGCAGGGCCTTTGATGTGGGAGCCAGCCGGCTTATCTCGCCCGCGGCGCGGTTACCGACGCCCGCGACGGATGTGGGTCAAGTGTGTGTAAACTTAGCCGTGTTTGCAGGTTCTTGACCCCGCGCCCCTACGATGCTCGCCCACTCCAGAACGCATGGCCCGACGTGTCTGCATAGCCACTGTTAAAAACAAGTTTTTCTTTTCGTACTGTTCTGTTATACTGATTTAATACGATCAAACCGATGAAGGAAGAACCACTCGTAACAGCCAGGTTCCATTTAATATTTTATCAATCAGCCGTTAGTTAAGAATAAGTGAAATAAATGAGTTGTATAAAAAGACTGCCGATGAATACTCCTAGTAACGAAAAGGGTATTTCTTATTTGTTCGATTTTTTCTTGCAATACAATATTAAGTAATTTGATGATATTACGAAAAGTATTCAACGTCACACGGCCAACATCGCAAATAACTTGACTTGGACCAACCTTCCGCTATTGCATCAGTCTACTAACTTAAACAGCGTCCGTTATTTGCCCTATATCGGGTTTAGAACAATTAAACGTACTTGAACTGTATAGGTAAAAATCTTGTTTTATCACATTGTATTTGTAGCTCAGACATACGAAACTTGAATGCCGAATGAAACTTTTTTAATAGCCACGATTTGGAAGTGTCTCCGATATATATCTGATATGCAAAATATCTTCTCTCCGGTTGTTATAATAATTATTGACTTAAAAGCCGTATACTTCGTGTTTGGGTGTCTTAAATAGGAGAATACAGCTCCAAAGACGGAACAGACAAAGTGTTATTCATCAAGCATTTGAGCACTACCCCGGTCAAGGTTTTCACTAACACGAATTAATTGTTATTTATTTGAAACGTTTCTGTAAATAATAATTTTTAGAGATGGAACTTTTCCTCGTACTGCATGCCGTGACTTCTGTCTTGTGCGCTAAGCTAATAAAACATTTCGGTTATTTGAGTCAAGTCAGCACCAAATTGACGTATCTTTTATCGATAATAGTTTTCTTTTGAATACAAAATTTCTATACGCATCTATAAAAGACCATACATAATTATTACGAAACAATTGAATGGATTTTCACTTCACATTCCAACTCCACCTAATAGATAGACAGACCCCAACGAATGTTCAAAACTGTTGAAGTCCTAAACTGCACTTCCGCCAAGTCTGAAGCAACCTGAACCTTCATTTTTGAGAATATGGTAATCATAATACATTAAAATGAGGTTAATTAGTAAGTATGCTTAGTTGTGAAATACAACAAATATAACAAATAATTTAGTATCCACTTATTCGCTAGCGAGATTCAGACTCTTGTTATTTTTGTCTTAACGTGAGAGAAAATATTCTTTGCGAAGCAGGAACTGTCGTTTCGCTATCTCTCTGCCTTCGATTTTTGCAACACATCCACTCATACTTCCTCTTAAAGAGACGCTAATGATATGTATATTCTGTAAATCATCTTAATGAAACATTCTAATGTGGTCACTAATGACCAAATGGGTTAATGTGAATTTTGAAGACCATTTTTCACCTAAGTAACAATATTTCCGACATGATTTCTGATTAATTAAAGAAAACTAATTGCAAATATAAAATCAGTAATTCAGTCATTTAATTCTCTAGGTAATCGTAGGCAATTAATAGATCATATTGTTTCTTCACATCTGTTAAAAGAAGTGTTTGAAGAAGAAAATTCACGATAATATTGAGTGCCAGCAAACATTTGGTCCGTCAGACTTTACAACGAACTGAGGCACTGACTATCAGTTGCTCTCCTTTGAAAATATTCTCCTATCGCTGTTATTTGCCTGGCTCTTTTCATGAATCGTAGGTTGCACAGAACATAATATTGGAGTGATGGCTCTTTCGATAAAACATCGTTCTTCTAGTTAGTTGTTCAATATTGCATGACACAATGGAGCACATACTGATCGTTGTCCCTTTGTAATTCAAGATATTGCCGGTTTCGCAGTTATATATGAGGCGAAGGGGAGAGGTTCGTGATCATAGGTACTTCTACTTGGGTGGTTTATTGTACACGTTGAGTTCATAACCTCTGTATCGAAGTTTCTATCTCCATGCAAGTTATTGGAAGGCAATACGGCGTAAATAAAAAAACAGTATTCGTGTTTTATTACAATACAATCACGTATGCCTCCAGCATATCGTGTTTATCAGTGTGTTCGTCTCTTGCAGTTGCTCCTACGAGTGTGTTCATTAAGTATTGTTCGAAATGTGATCGAACTTCAAGAATAAAATTGAAGGTTTTCTTTGAATCGGACCGGCGCGCCGGCGGCGTATAGAACGAATTGTTATTGAAAATACAGATGAGATTCAACTCGATTCAACACATCACCAGTAAAGACATAAATCTAGTCGAGGTGAATTTCGCTAATAGAGGAGAGGCCGATACTCTGATTAAACTAGTGGTGCTAAAGAATGGCACCAACGATATAGTACTAGATATTTTTCTAGTTTATTTGATTTGGACTAGTTTTTCGAACTTGCCACATACTGTTCTCAGCTGCCATCTACCGTCGTCCAAAGTACATTTTTGTATTTTTTTTTCAATATTTCTGTTTTCTATGATAGAACCGAAATATTTAAAATATATAAGAAAGAGTAAAAAATAAATATCTTTAGGGCTGCCCATTGAAAAAATGTGGGGTTGTTGTTAAGAAAGAAATGACATTTAAGCGCATTACTGTAAATGCTATTAAAGCTCTTCTTTAAAAGTTTTGTAATTGAAACGCTTTATCGAAGTCGACCCAGATTGCTTCACTTCTAAGTAGTAATAATATATAAATAACTGAAATACTTACGTATTAAGGGCGTGAGGAATATGTCAAAAAATTACATTTGTGTAAGTTTAGAAAAAGCGCAAAAAAAAGTACAATAAAATTATTTTTATGTAAATAGTGAAATTAGCACTATCCGTACGAAACGCTTGAAGAACAAATTTGGAGCCGTTTTTGAGAAAAAGACGTTTGAGCGTTTCTGAAAATGCGGAAAGGGTATAGCCGAATCAGGCGGTGAAAAGTGCCCATAAACCAAAGCGATAATCGCGATATTCATCTGAAAGTGAATACAAAATGACGTAGTGAGAGCGTAGGCTTCCGCGGCCGGAGTCATGATTAACTTGGCTATCCGGGAGACGCCGCGTCCAGGGCACAGGTGCCAACGTTTCGGTCGCGGCCTATCAGCGGACGGAGAGAAACTGCATATAAACCCGTGCGCAACCCATCTCCGCGCAGTACTACGCCATGAGGAAGGTCGCAGAATGGCGACCGAAACGTTGGCACCTGTGCCCTGGACGCGGCGTCTCCCGGATAGCCAAATTAATCAAAATGAAGTAGATTCACAAAAAATCTGCTTCCTAGGGGAATCTGTTTCTGAGATACAACGAGAAACGTGTTTTGCATGTTTTATTTTTTTCTCAGCATTTATTGTGTGTATCAGGCTGAAAAAATTGCAGAAACGAGGAAACATAGTTCAATTTTATTCAAGGTATTCTTGTTCAAGGTATTTTTGTCAACGAATTTTGATGCCAAATTCGTAAATAAATAAATAAATTTTTGAAATTCATTTTGGACGTGATAACGTTGGAGTAGTCTCAATTTTCCCCCTAAAATGGGTCTTATAACATTCTATAAGATGTATTTTTTTCAGATTTTTAAACAATATGGACGGTAGTGAAAAAAAATTAAAACAATTTTTTTCAGATCAGGCAGACGAACAGACAGACGGACGGACGTTTTGAAAAATTAAAGAAAATCAATTTTTTGGTATCAGAGAACCCGAAAACGTGTATTTCCGTCGAAATTGCGAAATCGATTTTCTGTAGCATGTCATAACTTACTCTATACTACGTATATTACTTCGTATATGTACATACGACAAACTAAAAAACTATCTTGGATGAAACGTATTCCTATGATATCTCTTACTACGAAATTATTAGCACTATTAGAGATGTGCCACTCGATCTGAATCCCACGAACATTGCTAGTTGCATTAACAACGACCATGTCCACAAAATTAAAGTTGTGAATGCGAATTGATAAACGAAAACAGTTGAAGGTGAGAAAATGAAATGCCCTACCAGGAGGGTTGTATTGATCTTTAAGGGACGATGGTACCGGATATGGTCAGGGTCGTGAGTGTCCCGAAGAAAGTTATGGTACACATACCTTTTCCAAAATTCTGTTATATATGGTCAAAGCACATTCCAGTTGGTCAAAGCACACTTCAGTTGGCAGATTGGTTGGTTCTCTGGTGAAAATATCGGGAAAATGGCGAAAAAATATTTTTTTGGTTTTCGTGTCTATAATTAAGAGAAACATTTCAGAATTCCACTCCTATCTTTGGATTTGCAATATCTCGATTTAAATGGCCGCTGCACACGTTTAAAGCCCCGAGTGCATCCTATGGCACGCCCTCTTTTTCGGAGTGTTTCATTGTAAAATGTATATGTATTTTTTTTTACCATTGTGAAAGAATGGAAGGTGAAGGGTGTCACCCTTGGAGGTAAAAAGGCAGGTAGTTTGAAAGAAGAAACAATTGTGAAATTAGGTAATTATTATAGAATTGCTATAAAAAATAATATCCCTAATGTTGACTGGCAAGTAGTGAGATTTTAGAAAGGTGCACTAGGGGTAAGACTCAAAATGCTAACGAAAGTTTGCATAGTGTGATTTGGGCAAAATGCTCAAAAAATATTTTTGTTTCTAAAAAGAAATTAGTGGCTTTTGTAACGAGAGGAATGTGTGAATTCACTATGGAGTGTGAGACTTCTCACTGCATCAAAGAGACAGTGTCAGGGGTGAAAGCATGCCAAGCAACACAAAAGCTCTGCATTGAACGGAACACACAGAGAAAGAAATGCAGCATCCAGTCTGAAAAATCAGTATGTAAAGCTGCAAGGAAGAAAGCAAGACTTTTGAAAACTTCCCAGGAAAAAAAGATTACAACAGAGGGGCCCACATACAGTCTAGGTGGTTTCTGAGGTAGAGAGTTCAGAGAATTCCTGTCAAACTTTAAATTCTAATTTCTCGCATTATTGATTTCATCTCAATACTGTGATTTCTAAATGCTCCTGTGTACTCAGTTTCTAACTTAGAAGAATACAATTTACTGATCATATTCAACAGATATTGAGCTTTAAAAATTACATATTTACAAGCTTTTAGATCATACATATTTTCCAAAATTGCATGATGAAGGTGGGCATGTGCACTAAATGCAACGATTTTTGACATCCAAAATTACTTTATTTTTTTTCTGAAACTATAATGTAGAAATATAATTGGCAATATGTAATTTTTCTTTGCAGGTGTCTAAGGAAGAGAATGACAAAATATAGAAGTGCAAAAAAAATTATTGGGTACTTAGGACCGGTTTTTATAAAAAGTAAAAAACATTATTAAAATAGCGTTTTTTCAAAAAGTATGCGACCAATCGAAACAAAATTTTGTGTGTTACTTATGTATATAGTGTTTATTATTCAGTAAAAATTTCAGAGCAAAATCTTAAAAAATAACTAAATTTCATTTTTCACCAGAGAACCCCCTTAAAGGTTTGTTAATGACGGATAGCAACTTGATCAATTTTCAAAATGAATGTTTGAGAAGATAGGAAGAATTTGGATGTGAAAAATATCATAGAATGCAATGAGGGGTGCATGTAGTATTTATTACTCGCATATTTCTATTACACAAATGATTAATTAATTTATCAAGGAAAGCCGTGTCAGAGCTACACTAACGTCTTGAAGTAGCAATTGCTCATCGTGAGGTAAGAACACTTCATTATACCTTCCTCTGCGACCCAGGCGGGACTCAAAGGATCGTAGCTATTGGCCAGAGTACACGAAGCAACTCCGACTTGTCACACCCGTCCGATGAGTTGATGGTAAGTTTCTAATTTAAGTATTCACTGAAAGCTGATACTTCTTTCATTTATTATGTATGTGCTGGATATTTAGAGTATGAAATCACATTTTGCATTGTTTATGTATAAAAATGTAACTACAACTACCGTGAATCATTTCTACACATGTATATGTACACATGTATACCTACACATATGTATATGTCAGTTTATAACACGTCGTGTTCTTGGTATAGAATCTTCCTATCAACATGAAACTATACATCGATATTCTCTAAATAGTTTTGAAAAAAAGAAACATTAATTTATAAATCGAGACAGTAAAATGTGCCGAAAATTTTACGAGCAACGTTTCTATCGCCACGTAAATTTATTTAATGAAAATGTTCAATATGCTTACCTTACAAAGGTACGAATTGATCCAGTTAACAAAAGTCTTTTTCTGTACACGTTCTTGTTCATCTGCAAGAAAGAAAAACAATTAATAGGGCGTTTAGGACATAAAATAACATTTTTCGAACAAAATATTAACTCAAAATCTAATTATTTCTGGTAGCTACGTCTTCTTCAACATTTGTACATATATATTGTAGTGGTTACATACTGTGAAGGAACAGCACGAGAACGCATAAAAATATTAAAAAAATATTTATTTTCAATTTGTTTCATGCTCAACACCATACGTGAAAACAACTATTATTTATCAGGAAACGAATTTCGGAAATTCATTCACTAAAATTTATATTAATAGGCCCACAAGCAACAACATTTTGAAGCACAAATTGAACATTAATATTATCTAAGAACTCGACAAATAAAAAAATAATATTTTCTACGAAACGAGTCCCGAATCCAATAAACCAACTCTTCGTCGAAAACTCTCACAAATACATTATCAAAACATCGAACAACATTTAGTCATTTACTCTCTAATTCTCTGTCATTAATTCTCAACATTTAGTCATAAATTATCTATTCGACATTTTTTCATTATTGTATTTTATTCTCTCAATTTAAGACGAACCATAACACACAATTCGTGGCTTGGAACACATGACCTTAAAGTGAAATTAAAGAACTGTGTAATGAAACTGATCAGTTTCATTAATGTATTTACGAGGAAAAGAATGTTTGATGTTTATAAAACGTTCTTCCCAGTCAGAAAGAAATTGCAAAATCTAATGTCCACTATTATTAATTTTCCTAAATAATTTGTCACAAAAAGTATCTCGCACTGTAAACTTATTCGCGAGTTTCAAACACACTGAAGTAGCACGTTTCTTGAAATGCCTGAGACACGCATTCATACTGTTCTTAATACATTTTTCGTCCAGAAAATTGTTAGTGGACTTGCGTAATTAATTTCAAATTCTCTAAAGTAGGATTTTCGAGAATATTTTTTGGGCATTAAGCGTATACACATATATGAAGAAATCCTCCGTTAAATTTTGTGTTGTTTTGTAAGGTCACAGTCCTATTGCTTTTTATCCCTTCAGCCAGGGGCTCGACGCCTTTATTAACCGGGGTTCCCGGATGGTCACTCATCCAGGAATCGGTGATGCCTCGAATTGCTGAATTTCCTTGACTTCACGGAGCGTAGTTAAGCAATGCGGCTAATGACGTCGGCTTTTCTTGTAGAAATTCCATTTCTTGATTTTTCCCATTTATCTTTCAAGTCATAATAATGTAGATAATTTTCAGAGGTGGGAATGACAACTTGCAAGCTAATGATAAGTAAGAAGGACTCATTAGATTGTGGTTTAAATGAATGTTTTTTCTAATTGCTTCGATAATCGTGTAAGCCTACACAGATTTCCACACGAACGTGCAATACAGCAATGACGTGTTTGATGGTATTAATTTTGATTTGTACATCATGTCTACAAGTTAATAGCTTCGTTATTATTCCCAAATTAGATTTATTTCAGTGTTCTTAGAACACTGTAATGATCTGAGTATAAAACATTTGTTGTCTACAATTATTTATTTAACGTTGTACCAAGATTAACATTCAGACATTTTTGCAATAATTATACAATTCTATAATAAATTGTTGTTTTATCATTGTAGAATAAATCTGAATTTTTGGTTCAACATTAAATACAGTAATGATTTGTTTCCTGCAAGTCCGATTCTTTTCGAAGTCTTTCTCACTAATATTTTAAACAATAATTTAATATTTTAAAAGCATTCATAAAATCGTGTACGTTAATGTGACCTTTATATACCCACAAAATCGATAATATAAATATATTCCACTTCCGTAACTCGTGAACAAGGAAACGAAATGTTGCATGAAATTGAAAAGGAAGACATAACAATGAATATCTTTTCAAAACTCTAAGAAATTCCAAGCTAGAAATCCGATGTCTTTGCCACGTTGCAAGAATTCAACGAGGTCAGGTCTGCTGTTCGAATCCCGGTGCAGCTCTGAGCTCTTCCTTTGCGGCGTAGCCACCCAGCAAACCGGTTTCTTGCCGGCAGTCACGTTCGCTCCGCTCTTTTCAACCTCTTATAAGCTATTCTTCGACTTCGAGATATTTCCACATCATTGTCATAAAAGGACAGAAGCTTTTCACAAACATCGTCAGTTCCGTCCTAATCTCCCCGTGTTTTACAATATTATCGTGATGAGTCGTGCGGTCATAAACCTTCGCGACGCACGCAGTGCACTACTTTCCCTCAACATTTCCTGAACGTGCTATAAATGATTTAGAATATGCATTAAACAAGAGAAGTATCAGTATTCTGAAACAATGGGAACATCATTTTTTTTTTCGTTTTTCGGATATCCAGTAAAATACACTGCAGTTTTGCAACTAGCTATCAGCGAATGTGCATTTGCTCATTCAATTTGAAAACAATTTTTGAAACTTCTTAACGCTACTGAAGTTACAGAAAGAGTATGCAATCAAGGCAAGGATCCATATCTCGGTAATCAAAACTGCAGCAAACGCGTCCCAACAATTTTCGAGAGTCTATAAGAGTGTTCTAAAGTTTTACTTGTATATTCCGTCTAATTGCCGTTTTTCTTCTTCATGCAATATTCCTATCGCACGCGATCATGTCAAGAATTCCGTACTTCCCTTTTTCGAACAAATATGAACTGGAAAATGATGGTCGATGGTACGAGGTGGTTTGCTTCTGCCTTCTTCCTTACAATTATATGGAAAGTACTCCAGAGGGATTAGAACACACAATTCGTGATTGGATGCATTATAGTTTCAACATCAGACAATTACGTCACGCAACACTTAATTACCTTTAAACATAAATAACCAATATGCCAGACACGTTCTCGTTAGGAACTCTTTGAGATGAAGAAGAAGAAAACAGAGCTATGTACACTGGGTATGGTACAACAAATAATCCGGCAAGTTAGCTCAGTAATTTATATATTTCAAAAACTGTCTTGGATATTGAACATGAATAATCTAGAGTACAAAATTCAACACAAATGAAAGTGAGAATCTGAGTAATTATTATAATTTATGTAACGCACGTTTTTCTTCTTTCAGCGCAATCGTTGGTGACCCGGTGCAGACGGTCACTGTGGCAACCGCTCGTCGATGGAGCTGTGGGTTCGCGCCCGGCGTTACGATGCTTTCAATTTGGGCCTAACACGCAACACTCACCATGCTGGCCACTCAGAAGATTATGAAACTTCGTTACCAGATAGTGTGTAATCGAAAACGTAAATATTCAAAATCTCAAGGGCTTTCGACAACTAGAAGAGTTACGAGCAAAAATATTAAGCGTTGTAATGTGTCTGTTGATCGATCGGCTAACAATGGCTGTTAGGACAATACAGTTAAGTAAGTTATATTTATTTTCAGTGAGAATTGAGTTTCGGCAATATATACCGCATCTCTCATGCGTGTTGTTTTTGTTGGTGTTTTGTTGGTTTTGAGCGCGTAAAACTCTTTTGTTCACTTGTTTTGTCTTTCTTCACCATCCCAGCATTGCCATTGGATCCCTCACTTTTAATTGCGACACTTCAGAAACAAAAAACAACATTTCAAAATATCGGGTGGTATGAATAATAAAGAAGCACTTGCTCACAGTATCTTCTTACGACCATGAGCATTTGGTCTGACTATATGCTCCGACCAATAAGCACATGCTCAACTTCTTATGAATAAAATTATTCTCAGAGTGATGAGTATTTTCTCATGGCAAATTGAGAATATTCTCATTTGCCTATGCAGCTGATGCGATTTTGTTCCGATTCGCTTTGTTTAACAACTTTTTGCGTTTCAACTGGTCTCGTTTGCGTGCTGCCCGTGCCATTGTTTATGAAACCTGCCGTTAGTTTGTGTGAAGAGTGTTTTTCGAACTTAAGCTTCAATTCCACGGGTAGTGAGGCAAATAAAAAACGAAAGCGTTGTTTCAGTTGCCTAAAGCATCGCTGTGTGGTAACACGCTCCCTTGGAGTTGTTATATGCCCTTTTAATTGCGTTCGGCGTACGACGTAATTAAAGACGAACAATACCATAACCTTCGTTTTGAACAAGCAAGGCATTGAAATTGTTAATTTTCATTATTTCGTACATGACTGAACTTTTTCATATTCTGGAGTGTTACTCTAATTCCGCCAAGTAACATTCACTCCAGCAGTCCTATTCACTTTTACCTGCATTAAATTTTTGCTTGAATGCCTTCTTCTACACTCATCCACAAGGATAGTATTTTTTTAAAACAGGAATGTGTGTACAGTATTTGGTGCAGGTAGAGGTATTAAACGTGTATGTGATATATTACTGGATCTTTTAGTTTCTTATATTCATGAACAAAGTAATTTCTTGACAGATTCCTAATTACAACTATGGTACGATAACGTCGTTCTTAAAAGTCAGGCACCTCAAGGCCAGACTCAAATCAATCTGAGGATGTGGTCACGAAAAGACGAAATTCTTGGTTTTTATTCATATGGATGTGGGCATAGGCTCTACTTAGCATAGGAATGTATTTTCTCAAGTTTGTGAAATTTAATTTTTTGAGAATATTCTCGAAACTTTTATTCATACGCTACCGAGCATCTGCTCAGAAAACAAGAGTACATAGCAAAAGCTCATTTTTATTCGTACCACCCATTATTTCACACATGAATAATTTTTTGATAACTTCTATTATCGCTGAAATACGTTTATAAACCATGAATACTTTTCTATTAAACAAGTGGAACCAGACAGGAATATTAAAATTAATGTAAATTCGCGTTTTTTCTTTGCTTTGAATGGCTTAGGGAATTTGAAACCAGTTAATTTTTTCGTGAGAACATTGTTTAGAACATTTTACTTCATTTCGTTTCGAAGCAATCTCTTCCCGGCAAGACTCTTTTCAAGGTAAATATTGTCACACCAAAATGTAGTGGATTTAATGAAACTGACAATTGAAATGACGTTTTTATATAATGTTGTTAAGAATGAACTGCTTCAAACACATGACATCATTTTTGAAATGAGAGGTTTAAAAAAAGGAAGGTGGTGATGCTACAGGTCGAAATAAAATGGAGGCCCGAATTGGAGGCAGGATCTGGAAAACGGATTCAAAAAAATATTTTTTTTAAAAACATAAAAAAATAAAACTCACACAACGAGATCTACCAAGCTCCTTCCGAACGAATTACTGAAACTTGCCGGTGAAAATGATTAGGAGCACATGAAAATCAATATTCAATCAAATTAGCACTACGGATCTAAATTTGCTCGAGATATTTACTATCACCTTTGCTTCTCAAGTGCACTGACATTTCCGAAACTACAAACTGCAAATAAAACGGGTATTTTTTTCTTGAATGATAATTTTTTCTTCTCTATAACATGAAAAGTTTGCTAACAAAACCAATTAATTTTTTCAGCAAGGATTTTAGCAGAGGAATAATAATCTTTCGGATTTTGATACGAGATACCACCTACGCTGGCCACACCAAATACCTTCAAAACGGTTTGCGATATCATGATGCGGTTATGCCAAGTTGTTGTAGATGACGCAGAAAATAACATGCTGCGTTTTCTAGTCTGCACTTTTTTTAATTGTTGAATTATTGACACAAATGTGATTTTTGAAATGGGAGTACATATTTTGTCGGCCACCATTCTAAACTGCTCTAAGAGACGAATGTAGTGATATAATCATTGTTAACATTTGCAACGATAAAGTGATTTCTACATTTTCTTCTTTGCGTTGTTTCGCGCGCCTTTCCGCAACCGTTTTTCGAAAGGCAGTGCCAGATTACCGAAAAGGCTGAGTAGGCTGCAACCTGGGGCCCGCAATTTTGGGGAACGAATGAATTTCAGGGGATTCAAAATTCCATAAGACGAACTTTTGTTTTTTTATAGAAATATTTCTTTCCATATTCGTAACAAAAGAGAGTGCTAATTAATGAAGTATATATTTATTGATATACACAGATAAAATTAATTCAAAAATATCGTATATTTATTAAATAAATATCGTAGTGAGAATTATTTATACGTAGACGTATAATCAATTATTTATACGTACACAATATTTGCGTCCGTTACAATTATCGTACAACAATTTTCTATTCAAAATATTATAAATAGCTTATATATTTGAAAAAAGCAAATTAAAAGGGCGCTAAAACATTTGACAGCCTAGGGCGCACGTAAGTTAAAGTCAGGCACTGTCGGAAGGTGACGAGTCTGTCCTTCGCTGGCGCTCTGCTCTCTAGATGCAAATCGAAATTGATACTACGAGTTTTTAATGAAAGTAACTATTCTTATTTGTAGTGCTTTCTTGCATTGATCTCCTACGAAGATATTTTCTGTAGCACACGTAGCTGGTCCATCCGTATTATTGCTATGTTTTAGGTCGCAATAGACTGTATTTGAACTAGTATAACCGTTCGGGACTTTATGATGTATATATACCCCATAAACTTATCAAATATGAAAATTAAAATTAATTTCATTTACTAATGGAACAATAAAATGTTTGCATCGTTCTCTCTTTATCTTCTTAATATATTTTTTAAGTTAATCACCCGATAAATGGAATAAGCAGATATCAAATAAAGTAATTTCACGTTTCTTTGTTTCAAACATCAGCGATAGAACGATTGGTTATCTCCTATTCGCAGAAAGATCCTTTTCCACAGCGCAGAACGATCAGCTAGCGAGCTGTAACGTAACGCGGAAGTGAAGGAAGGGCGAGTTAGTGCAATGGCCGCGGTTCCCGGCGCGCGGCGCGTCGCGGCGCGGCGCGGCGCCGTCAGTGCCTCGGGGGCTGGGGCCGGGGCCGGGGCTCGGGCGCTGTCGTTCACCTCGGCGCGGAGCCGCCCGTGCGCGCGCCCACCGCGCCACGCCGGGGCGCCACGCCGGGGCGGCTGCGCGCTCAAAGAGGCCCTGGCGGCTCTCCACGTCTTTTTCCATCGGCGCCGCGTCCGACTGGCGGTGTCTCCGGCGAGCCTGTCTCGCGGCGTCTCATCGGCGGCGGCGGCGGCGGCGGCGGCGGCGAGCCCCTTGCCAGACGCGCCCTCCACGTGTCCTCGCGCCCGCGCGCCAGTGAAAGTGGGCACGCCCCCGCCCCATCCCACTGCCCGGCGACGGGCGTGCCCCGCGATACGACGAAGCGTCTCGGTGGCGAGCAATTGTGCAGAAAGCCGCTCGTTAACCCAGCAAAACAACCACCGCGACGACGCCCCGTAAATATGCCAACTGGCGCAGGCGCCAACGCAACTTGGACGTGAGACGCGCCTCGTCCTCCCGCGAGTTGTATTCAATTGATCTTATTCTCTCGCCGAATGATGAAGGCACAAATTGTCAGCAAACTACAAAAATATCTGCGGTCACCTAGCTAGTTCGACTCTGGAACACCAAGCGAATGCCGGAGCAGGACCCTGACAAACGGGCCACTAATCACGCGCGATCTTTCTCTTCTTTGTCCTATCCACACCCACGTCGGGAGCTTACAGTTTGTCCCGGCTGGGGCGGTGCCTCGCTGGTGGGACATATCTAGTTGAGGAAAAGCCCGCTAGCCGATATGTAGGTCGGCGCCAGATCTCACTATCAACCGGGAGGAAGATCACCGCCACCCTCGATGGGGGTGATTGTCATATGCGGAATTAATGACCTTTACTAATGACCATGTCACTTACGGAACTAATGACCTTAGCAGTTGATGCACTCACAAACGCGAAATAATCAATCAACTCTGGCCTTGCGAGTAATTGGTATCGGATTAACGTTCTCAGTTTCTCGTCATTCTAAGATAAAGCTTCTATCTGAAATATACTCAATGGCACAATTTACGCGTTGCATTGCGCAGAAAATGTAGATTTTAAGTTCGCCGAGTTGTACTTTTGTACAAGGACCGCTTTTAAGCAGCCTTCGTCAGAACATTCATTGTATTAAAATGACCTAGTCGAATGTTACAACACAGTAACAAAAAGAAGAATAAGATGTAATTACCATGACCATCAACGTAAACGTTGATGGTCATGGTAATTACATCTTACTCTTCTGGTAATTTGACCTGTTCCGACCGTTCGAATTTCAGCTGCCCCATGCAAAACTTTCTGAGCCTCCTTACACTTCTCCGAACGATAGGTCTGGAATTCAGAGCTTCGTAGGAATATAATATTTCCTTGGACATCACATGTTTGAGCCGTTGTTCTCTTGTTACGAGTTTTATTTTGCGCTTTATCTCATGTTACATTTCAACAGTCCTGATTGAAAGTGAACCGTTTGAACTCGCATTCCGAATAAATTCTTTTGTGCTTATTCAAATTTCGCCGTGAGAAGCGGCAGCGCAACATCGCGCTCCGCAGCTTCAAGCTGATCGTCCCAACTTCAGGAGGAGGAGGCAAGTAGGAACAGAGGGGGGAAACGAAGGATGTATGGATTTACAAAGCGGATTTTCTCCCTTATCTGTGTTTAGACATACCCATTTACACTTTTTAAAGGTTTTATAATTTTAAAAAATGCTTAATTAACCGTGTTTTGGTAAGTTCTCTCTTGTATATATATTTATATATTTTGTATTTATATCACTACACACTTTTTTAATTATACTTGGTTTTTACATAATTTCATCTCTGATTTCTGTGTAATTTGTATTTTGATTTGTGTAATTTAATTTTAAACGATATCATCAAATTGTTTTGTCATTTTTCATTTTCAGACATAAATAAATAAATATTTGTTTACACATGATGATGCGCGTTAATAACACGCGAAAAGTTGTGGCAACATTGTACATACAATAAAAACTCTTTTTGAAAAAATGTTCATTGTCAGAAAAGAAAAAGGAAACTTGTATTAAATTATGCAACCATAATATTCATATATATATATATATATATATATATATATATATATATATATATCATTGAATAAGTTATAACAACTATATATTACTTGAAGTAGTGGAACCAATCTCAACAGTTCCAGACAAAATTAAATGCATCTCGCCTTCGAAAGTAATAAAACTAGCAAATAATTAAAACCCAGAAATTCAACAAGATATGATGGTATTAGTAACTACGCACTTAAAGCTCCCAACAAAGCTCAATTTTTTAAAGGTTTTTTCCTTTCAGATTCCAATTTCCTTTTAGAATCTCCAGCCACTCCCCTCTTCAAATTCGGCAAAAAAAAACACAAAACCTAATCGAATGCGCTCGCTATTTCCAAAAGACAAATTCAGATCTCTACAAATCATTCAACAATAACCATAACTTTCCATCATCGAATAATTTATAATATTCACCTATAAGACTATGGTAAATTATTATTTTAAGTAGGAACTCAATATCAATTGGACTGAACATTAATACTATCTCAAAACAACTGTCAAAAACAAGCAAGACAAATAGCGTGAGAATGAACAACAAAAAATAATATGTAATGTTAACACCTCTGAAATGCGACATTGCCAAACAAGAGGGAATAAATATCAAACATTTAAAAAGTAAACCACAAATTCTGTTACTAAATAAGCGAAAATTCTTTTAAGCAACCAGAAGAAACAATTTCGAGAACCTCTACTTTATTAATGCCTACATACCATCAAATGGACAACAAAACTGAAAGAAGAAAAAACATCGCAATGTATAATGAGGAACTCTAAAGTGAGAGATATAGTTTGAAATTGAACTACAAATGCTAAAGTTGAACCAACATCGCGAAAAATGCGACTAGTTTACTCCGGCAACAATTATTTACCATGATATACTTTTTGTCATTACTTGACTTCTTTAAAGGACTATAAGAGTTGTTACCACATAAATATACAAATCTGGAACATGAAACAAGAGTACAAGTAAGAAATAATTTGTTTGGGATATGTTTATCTTTATTGACTAATCATTCTGATGACCATAACTGCCTATTTTAACATACCAAAATCTAGAAATTTCTCAGAATTATTGTATACTGTCGTTTTCTAACACTACTTTTGCTATGAGAGACAATTCAAGTTGAAAGGTTAAACTTAGTAAGACAGGTTTCGTGGCATGTACAATAGCACGTCAGACTCCAAGTGAAGAAAGAAGAGCAGAGTTTGGCTTGCTCCAGATCACTGACCCTGATTTTAACCACAGTAGTAAATCGAATATCGGCTTTTTTTGATACAGCGGTCAGACATCACTATTCATTCAGAAGGACATTGAAGATACGCAAATTGACACGACTATTCGTGTCTTCAAGTCTATACTTGAAGGATAATCACGAAAAGCTGCTACTGCTCTTGAGAAACACGGGTACGTCGGGCGGGTTGCCTAGTCCCCAACACAGAAGTTCTCATTTAATACATAGAGCTCAGAAATTGAAGTTGTCCAATGAATGATTGATTGATTGTTAGTGATTCCGGGCGCGTCAACTACTGAGGTCATTATTCTCGTAAGTGTAGTGCAAGTGCTTGCATCGTCATGTAGCGATGACCTTCCCCCGCTCCCGCTGGATGACGAGATCCAGCGCCGACCTACCGTCGACTAGCGGGGTTTTCCCCAACCAGGTATCTCCTACCAGCGGGATACCTCCCTAGCAGGGACAAGCTCTACGCCCCCGACCGGTTTCCCGGCATGTGTGGTAGTGTCGTGCCTGTTAGTGTGTGTGTGTGTGTGTGTGTGTGTGTATGTAAGGGGTGACGATAAGACAAGAAAGAGGAAGAAAAGATCGCGCGCTGTCTGTGGTCCGTTTGTTAGGGTACAGCTCCGGCATTCGCCTGGTGTTGATCGAAGAAATCACGGAAAACTACCGATCAGAGAAGCCGGTCGCAAGAATTCTCCCCCAGAGAGCGACTGAATTCTACCTAGGTGACAAGCTAGTGTCGAAAATCCTGCCGGCGTCAGAACTCGAACCTAGGACCTCCCGGTCAGAGGCACTGCAGTGACAGTTGGTTGAGGCGTCCGGGACCATACACCAAAACGTTTGCCTTAACTGTTCTTATGAACATAGCTTGGACACACACATTTGTGTAGAAGAAAAATATAATAGACAACATCGGTTCAATCTCTACCATTTTCTCACGAACAATCGATCTCTGGAAGGTCAAGTAATTTTTACTTTCTCACCCTTACGAAGATACTTTGAAAGAAGAGAGTTATGTAATCTTGTATGTGAACGTGCTGTAATATTGATGTAAAACGGTGGATTTGGGGCAGAAAAACTCTTATTGCCGGGTCGTGGTAACGAAAAAGTAGATAAATCCAGTTGTTAAATATAGAAAAAAATCCTTTAGCATGGGATGTAGCCAGAATCCATGTTTTGTTAGTCCTTAATAACGAAAAATCTATTGACGGCAAAATGTCTATCCCTCTGCAGCCAACGCTAGCACCAAAACCGTTCAGCTGATTTTCTCCAAAATTGATATTCGCCGATCGATCTGCAATAACTCGAGTCTTTGGGAGTTTGAAAAGGAGATTTTGACGTTTGCGGGTACTTTACATGAAGCGAGCCCTTACGTTTTTAAGCGTCGGTCCGAGTTGAACCCATACAGTGCTTCCTTGGCGTAGTGGTACGAGTGACGGGGAGTTAACTCTGAGAATCTGAGTTCGGGTCTGGGAGCCAGAAAAAAGTTTTTGCTGATTCAAAACGCTTTTGCAGGTTTACTCGTATAATGTGGCGGAGCAGTTAGAAAAATTGCGAGAAAATATGTGCTTTTGTAGCCCCCACTGGTTTTTATACATACATTTCTGCAATACAAACCTAATGGCGGTCTTTTTCTCTCAAAACCGCGAGAAGGATAATTTTTGCAGTCATGAACATAATCACCATTATTACCAACATAGACTAGTCCTTCACACTGGTTCAAGTCTCTCAGAGAATTAGATCTCTCCATCTCTTAAGTGATGGTCCTCATTACAAGCAATAATTCAACATTGAAAGAATATTTATTTAACAAAAAAATTGAAGACGCATGAGGGACAAATATGTTCTATTCACGTTTTCTTGAGCTTGAGAACTCCTTGCCCTGCTCTTTACTATTCAAAGTTGAATTATGCAGCAACACGCATCATTGGCATAATACAGCTGCAACGAACGTTTTTAGCAAAATTTGAAGACGATAAGTATTCGCTTCCCTGTTATAGAAATGATTAACATCGAGAAATAAGCTTGCTTGACGTGAAGGAATTGTGTCACCACCTCGGGAACATGGAGAACGATGATTTGATGGGACTGCTCAATAAATGGCTAAATCAAATAGCTAGCTCTCATTCTGTTGTCAAGTACTTTATACTTGACAATTTAGTGATGGGAATTTACTCCATTATTATTCAAAGCCGAACGAAATAAAGGGACATATACATCATTTGGTTCGGAAGGAGAATCCCGAAGGAGTATCATGAACTGTTGTTGGAAGAAAGGTGCCCGAAAGACATCTTTTAACATTATAAAAAAGAAAGAGAAGTGATATTATAAAGAGATGCTTGATATATTTTTGACAATTGATTACAATCATTACAGTATTAGCTGATCGATCGTTACAGATAACCCTGTGCGAAAGAAATAACATAGAGATAAGTGCTGAAAGAAAATTGATCAATATAGTGGCCTCGACTCATATCCATACGAATCAATCTTTCCTACATACAATGGACTACGAATAAAAATAAACATATTAAAAAGCATTTCATTGTGTGCATTTTAAGGATACACCACGTTATGCCATTTTAATACCATACTGCTTAATTTCACAGGCTGCAGAATATAATCACAATTGTAGAGCTTTTTTTGAAATTGATGTATCTCAATTTCTGTATGTTTTTTAATTTTATTTTTCAATATACCATAAGATGATTCTTCACCATCCTGATAAATATTGTGTTCGAAAATGATGTTTCTACTTTGTTATACGAAACTACGTTGTTATACTATGTTATTCGAAACCGCTGGATCCTATCCTGAACTATAAGACTGAATGTAAATAATTTTCCTTCCTAAAATATTGTATTTCTGGGAGATAGGTACCTGGAAATACGCTCTTCTAATACAATACATTCATATATATATATCTCAACAAAAGTGCCGTATAAAAAACAAAGCGGCTTGCATGTTGTTTCCAGAACAATCATTTCAGGAAGGTCCACACATTCTCCCCCCTGATTTTCCACTGTTTAGTTCCACTTGTTTCAAAGCAAGCCACCAAATGCGTGTCTATATTTATAGAAGGTGAAGAAGAAATCTTATTTTTTGAAGAAATAAAGACCTTACTAATGTAGGATTATACAGGAGATTTCCAATAAACGACTGTATGTCAATAACTGTAACAAATATTTACACCTACATTCACTGTTTTAATTTGTTGGATTTTAATTTGTATGAGGAGCAGAAGTTAAAAAAAGTGAAAGAAAATATTGCCCTGGAAGAAAAAATGTACAGTAAGATAGTAAAGATAATCCGTATTAAGTAAAATTCTTTCACAACTCTACATATGTAAGTTACCAATTATTATAAATTATCAATTCCTAAAATGTAAAGATTTGTATAATGAGAAAAATAAAACGATAATTCAAGAAATGATTTACTTCCAAACAAAACTTGGTTGACATACAATATGAAGAGTTGGTAAATCAAGGATACAAGGTGGTGAATTCAGGAAACTGGTTCGCGTGCTCGAAAATTTTCCTTGGCTGCACTTTTGTGGTCAACTGTCTTCGTTAGAAACTTGGCTCTGACGGCTGCCCATCCACGAAGCGGTTGCGTGCCGGGCGTGTGCACAGAACTCCAGTAGCTTCCGTCGCTGTCTATTAACGGAGTGGCGCGTTTTCATCAGAAGCAACTTTATAGGTTACGGCTTCTAACGACTTATAATTTAAAAATAGACGTCAGATGAGCAAACTTCTTACTGTATAAAGGTTCAAAGCTTTTCTGACGAACCACTGCATTTTAAAATGCACACGTAGAGGTTACGTGAAGCCTCGAAGTGTATGAGAAAATAGAACGCATCCTCATTCTGTGACACAACAATGTTTTTATATTAATAGCATAAGATTATCGTGAATTTAAATACCTCCAGGAGAAGAATTTCTCAGATTTTATGATCTAGAAATTCGAGTACATGTCTTGTCACTGAAAATATGTTCTATCTGCTGCCCTTTCTTTTTTATGATAGCTTTGCTATTTTATAGCCTCTTTCATACCTTCAAAGAACTTGAACTGTTTCCGATAGCAAAAGTAGTTACGATTCCATAACTTAAGCATTGCAAGCCAGGAAATCTATGTTCGAGTGCCTACAGTAGTAGTATCCGGGTCCACGCCGTCTATTGGCTCGATGAGAATTCTAGTCTGCCACTCCGTGGTTTCCTCTTACTAATTTCAGGAAAGTGCTGGAGCACTGCCTTTTCACAATGAGACCTGGATCAGGCGAAACTCTTTCCTCTCCATCGTGCTTCTTCGCATTCTTAGTGGCGGGCCGATCTTTCATCCCTAAATGCTCCATTCGCCAAGATCTCCAAAGCCCCCGGCAGAATTGCGAGCACACGTCACATCAAGACACAAACAGCTCTGCAGCGTCGTTTTTCAGGGTCATTCTCTTCCTGCCTTTCCAATAATCACGCGAAGATTGTATTTTACTAGCGCGCGATCCATAACAGGTAAAATTTAAGTTAATGCAAAGTTTATCACCACTACAGTGACGCAGCACTAGAGTATGTAAGAAGTTCATTGCTTTGTTTTTTTTCGCATGACAGAACTGGATGTAGCAAAACTTTGGAAAATAATTTATTTTAGAATATCAAAAACGAGAAAAGTTTCCAAAATTTACTTGAAGAGCATCCTACTAAAAAAATGTGCATATCAAATTCGGACAAATCCGTGGTCGCAGGATAAAAGTTCTTAAGTAGCTAGATTTCAGCCAAGAACTTAAGAAATTTAATCCTGTGACCACAGAAAAAATTAAATGACTTGACTATCGTGCATTTGAATACTCCCGCAAGGTTCATTTTGTTATTTTTATGTAATAACTTAATTGTGCTGTTTTGTTGTTTTTTTACCACACTACATTACTGTTATATTTTTCAAGCACTGACAAGGTCTGCAAACCAGCAGACGAAACATATGCTAGTGATTTAATCCAATTTCTGTTGTTATCGTCTGAAATCAGAAAAAAATAATAAAACATTCATTGTTCGTTTAGCAATAAACACTCAATGAAACCCAATAGTCCGTGGTGACGAAAGAATTAAAAACGAACACCAAAACACCCCATTTTGGGAATGATCAGTTATCCAATCTAATCTAAAAATGGATCAAATGGTTAATATCCTTTCATACCTCCTGGACAATGTATCATTACATAAAATACAAAATGAGTTCAGATACAGAAAAAAATCGATAAAGAAAAGCGTGTAGTTAGAAGAAAATTAGAGAACGGCATAAACGTTCACAAAGTGAACAACCCATACAAAATATCGCGGGAGGTCGAGATAAAACGTTAATATGATTCTGGTGCCTCAATTAATAACCAAACCTATTAACTAAGCACATTTCGTATGAAAATTGCCAATGATGGGTGGAGAAAACGTCGACCCAGAACGGTTATCAAGAACCTGTGCACTTTTCTTCAGGTGTTTTCCAACCTCACGCAGTCACTTTCTTCTCTAGGGATGCATCTCGAACCACGTTTTGGACAACCAAAAGGTACTCTACAATCAGTTTTGTGAAAGTTCTTAAGTTCAGTAAGATGTTCTTCTTTCTGGACTCATGTAATGCAGCAATGCATCCACTCATCACGTAGATGTCGTTAAAAGAAATAATATACGAAGATACATAGTTAAAATACTGCAACTTAACTTGCAACAACGCAATACTGCAACTGTTTTGCAACAACGTGGTAATTAGCAATCTCAGATCAAACATTTTTATTAACGTTTTGTAAAATGTCTCTGAAACTGATATCAGTTTACATAGATTCTATTATTTCAAAAAAATTAGATAACCTTTTATTTTGTAAGACGAAGTTTTTCTTTTTGTTATTGCAGTAAAACATGACCACATATGGCGTATAGAAAACATGGCTGGTGATCATTTCTCTAAAAATGGCGTATAATTTTAATATTAACGTTGCATTTTTCTTTATTAATTTAGAAAAAATATGCACTAAATAGTACATTATATCAAATCCATAACTTTACTTCTACAAATGTTTATAGGGGTTTGGATTCATAATATTGTATCCAATAAAAAGATAAATTGTAGGCATAAAAATATTTCAAACCTCATCATCTTAAAACATGCAAGCCGCTTATTCGCCCCTTATACACAGACCTCAATTATTTTTCTGATTATTTCTGACTATTTTCGAAGCCGTTTTCTACTTCAACTGTCAAACTTTTTTATGGTAGTACGTAGAAAATAAAAAACACGTTAATACAAAATACGGGAGAGGTGGTGAGATAATGGAAAATTTTAAAATCCTCGTTTTTCTTGTTTCCAAATATATTCCACGTAGTTGTTTCAATACGTTTGGTGGAATTTTTATCCTTATATTATAATGTAGGGAGAAAACTACTGGAGTCACTTCAACGATATGACCTCGAATTTATGGTCATGTTTACAGACTTTTCGAGTTGTAACGTACCACACATAGGGATTAAGATCTGTTAGTGCTGTTCCAAAGAAGTTAAGTTTAGTGCAGGTGGCGAAGATATACACGCAGTTTTATACTCAAAAATCGGGGCGTCTGAATAGATGGATGCGTCACCCATCACTCTGTCCGATTAGATTTTGAGCTCAACCTTGGTACGCACGTCAGAAGTAAGATCTAGTCGTGCCGTCCAAGGAATGATTAGGATATTTTAATTTTGGGGGTACTTAATATTACGGAGGTCTCAGTCCACATTCAGTCAGAGGCACTGCAGTGACATCAGCTGATACCCTGAGCCACCTTAAGACGGTAGCTGATTTCGACCTAGCTATCCAGTTACTGTTAAAAATCCGCCACTGCCGGGACTCGAACCCTAGGTTCTCTCGTTTAAAGTTCAGATAAAAAACGATTTCAATAATACAAAAATTAGTTAAATTAATACAAAATTAGTTCATACAATTGTATCGAACACTGTTTTCAATTACACCCAATGAAGAAGCTTGGTATCAATAACTTTCTAGCAAGAAATACCTCGAAAGATACGTAATCGAAAACATCGATTACGTATAGAAAAAGTAAATCGTACGTAAAGAAACATCGCATTTTCAGTGCATAATACCAGTTATACCAACATGAGAATTAGCTCGTAAAAAGAATCTGTACATTACGACAGTTTCGTCTATACCAGCATTTCCACTTTTGACTCAAATGTTATTTGTCATTTTATCATGGTATATCACGACTCAAAATTAGGCGGTCGTCGTCGCGCAAATATAACAATTACGAAAATGCTCTTTTTTAAATTAAAAATTGTTTTGGGTTTGTCCTACAGCGCCACCTCTATGAACACAAAAATCATAATGACTACAATTATGCATCAGTTATGTTATTCTTGGCCCTAAAAATTCGAATGCATTTCTATCAATCTCAGTAACAGCACAATATCTATGAAATGGGCAATGCTGCCCACTGGATACTGAACATAGCCGTGTTAACAGTCAACAATCCAATGACCCTTAGAAAATATGTTTTCTAATGTTGGCAATTATTTTGGATAGATTTCTTAAATAATGTCAAAATAGTCTGTCAGAGACAGAGCCTAAATCACAAAAAAACAGGAAATGCAGCTGAAGCGTCGGATATCAATGAGAACGTGCCCGAGTCAATTGTGAAGAGTTTGAAAGTGCGCGCCTTCGAGCTGGCATGCAATTCGTTAATTATTTGTTGAAATTTCGACTAGAAAGTGTTCATGTCTTTTAAACCAACCAGAAGCTCTCAGTTGAAGTTTTCCCAAAATAAGAACAGATTAGTTATTTATTTGTGATATTTATGTAAATGTATCTTGTCAAAAGAACATTTTTATCCTGTCCCTGATCAGAGTTATTTAAGAGGCGATAGTGATTTTTATTTTCCTTCCTTTTTCCTTTTCCGCCCGAAATCAGCTAAACACTGTAAAACTTCATATGAAAGAGAAGTGAAATCTGTGCACGAGATTTTAGCTTCGCAATCTCTTCTCTGGTTCTTACACTATATTAAATTGAATCATGAAAAAGCAACTAGAATTTTTGGCATAGTTTGATACCGTTAATATTGATCAAATCGGATACCGTTTATTTGGTTTTGTCCAAACTGAAAAGAAGAGGAAGAAAACTGAACGGATTGGGCACCCAAATGCTTGTTTTGAGCTCTTTCTAAAAGCCAAACCCACACACTATTTACACATACTTATACCATACCTGGTGTAGATTTTTGTTATTATGCTTGTGAAAGTGCGGCGTTTAGCCTTGACTCTTTGTTCAGCTACTGCTAGGTGTATGTACAACATCACCGAACAATACGTGAAATTCAGCTACATAATAAATGATCGTATGTACACCCAGGCAAATTTTTTTAAAGAAATGGTTGCATCTTTTTTGATTAAATTTTGTTGTTGGATAGTGTGAAGGACATTTAAGAGAATGGTTCAGATCTCATTTTCGTTGTTAACTCTGATTTTTCGAAAATTGCAAAAATTCAAAACTTTTTCAGCGTCTTCCTACAACTATAAATATGAAGATAGAGATTCATTTCTTTAATGAAATCTGTCCCTTAAAAATATAATTTGAAATAAGGTCAAGAACAATTTTTCGAAAGTTTGAGTACTTTTCGCGTAATTGTGCGTCAAAATACAGGCGAGAAAGTACGTGTTATTTTAGCACCACTAGTTCATTACTTTTCATTGCTAGATATCGTCAGAAGGACGTCAAGAAATTCAGGATTTTTATAGTAAAGTAGTGCTTATTGTAGTCAGAGTGATGTTGAAGTGGATCAGTGACTTGTAAAAATAGACATATTATATCACTTGTTAGTAAAGTACTGGAGTTTGTATACTGCATTTTTAAAAGAAAACAATTGGACGTACGCACTTTCCAAGGTATTGCCACAAACCAGTATCTTCGAAAAATTCAATTTTTACATTCTCGGTTACTATTACTGCATAGTACGAGAAGGTCACGTAATGCTGTAGGTAAAGATGACGATGTTTCTACAGAAAAACGCGTTTGTGTGTGTTTCAGAATAAAAGTGTAGTTTTTTTTTTTTTGAAAACGTATGTTCATCTGCCTTTCAGTCCGACTGTCTGAACAACATTAGCACCTAAACCATAAACAACAATTTGGAGATATTCACCAAATTGTATATTCTCTCGAGAGATCTACCTAAACTCGTTGAAAATTAGAAATGGATGTTTTAATTTTAGAAGTATTTTACATGAAGCCACAACGATATTTTTGAAATATTCTCAAAAGCAGCTTCAAACCATTTCTTAATATTTATTTTCTCGAACAGAGAAAAGTGCATCTACAACAATGGGATAGTTACAATTTTCATTAAAATCGCTGAAATATGAAAAATTGGAGGTACTCAACTTTGTTTTTGACGAGTCGATTGGGCGTTATTCGTACGAAGCCAAACTGGCGACCTGATGGCTGCGTTGGTTTCTAGGGGAGTTTAAGCGCTTAAGTTGGAATTCCGACCCTGGAAAGTATTTTTGCTAATAATATGATACAGTATGTGCTGTTGTAGACCACTAGTTTTAAAGAACTTTCATGAGTTTTTCCTTGGCAGGTATCCCAGAAAGAATGGTAAGACAGTCACTCGTTTCGAAAATAAAAACATTTTGTACTGTTTTATCTAAAAAAACAGCTGTTTTTTAAATATTCTAATGCATAGGTTAAATTCAAGCCACCTCGACTTTCGAGAGTTGGATACTTAGAATTACATACATCAGGACGAGAAGATTAACTTATATTTTTTATATTAATTTAATGATTGATAAATGCGAGAATGTTAAAAACCCCATATTTAAATCATTAATTTGCATAACGTCGACAATGTTGTCGAAGTTCATACTTCTATAATAGTCCTCCATTTACAGAAATGTTAAATACGATATATCAGTAATTTGTCGCATAATTTCGAAAGAGAGAGTAGTGGTTCTTGTGTAAAATAATATTTCTATTCTTAGAAAATTTCGGACGAAATTAAAGGAAGGAACGCCGAAAAATGTCAACACAATGTACTCTCACAAGTTGTGCAGCAAAATTATAACACTCCGTTAATTAAAACTTTCTGTTCCTTCAAAGAAAATAGTTCTGGAAATGTGCGGAAACTGTAGAAGTTTCAGCGGCAACATTCCTTCTAAAATACAGTAAATCCTCGTTAGCACGAACTCGCTTAACACGAATTTCACCGCAACACGAACAAAACTTTGGACTCGGCAAAGGATTACGTTAATATGGACATTTATAATACTCTGATAACGCGAATTCTTATAACACGAACTCCGATTATTACATTTACACACATAAGTTAAATATTATGAAATTATCCGAAGCTATACTTTTAATTATCGAGATGTGCGATGAAGCAATAATAGGCTATATTTTTTAAATTAAAACCAATCAATGCTTGTCTATATGATATTTTTGTGGAACAGGGGTATCGTCAGGATCTTCAAAGATAATCAAACCACTCGTAGAATTTAAAACAATTATTTTCAGAATCATCAATACAATAAAAAAACACGTTTTGGAGCACAATGTGGCCGCATCATCAGGTCGACCACCCACGTTGTGGTTTCTTAGTGTAGCGATGATAATATAAATAATTCTGTTTTTAAAACATACAAGAAATTAGGTTACATTTTATTATGTTAATAGATTTAAGTGTGAGTAATGGCATAGCGGAATGGATATTGGCAATAATGTCACATGGGATTGTATTATACAATTCAATACTGGAAATACGTCTTTAAAAACAGTGGTCTGGATGGTTCATTTCCCTGCGTTTGGGCATAGCTAGCTTGGCATCAACTTCTATCGTGTGCAGCGAGCGTGCGAGTTGGCTTGTCACTTTTTCAACATGCGTGTGCGCTTGTCTGTCAGATGTAGACATTTCAGGACATTTGAGAGGGAGTCGGATTCATTTAAGTTTTCGCCAAATCGTGCGCAAGGACCTCGGAGCTAAGCGCAGAGATGCACCTGCGTGTCTCGCTGAAGTCTGAACGCCCTTGTGGTAAAAATGGGCGTGGCTTCGCTTTAGTAAGGGAAGAGGACAGAAACCAGATTGACAATTTTCAGACAGAATCTCCATTACATCCCATCGATATTGATTGTGTTCAGTGATGTGAAACTTTTTCTGATCGCAAGTGCCACTAACAGACGTTACCTTGAATTGGTGTCGAAGAATGAGCATTTTTAGAGGAGAAAGTGCAATCTGGATGATATGAATTTCCTTCCTCTTGGATTAATGGTTATTTTATTTTTCAGAGACCGCAGTCGCATATCTCTGCTGTATCAATGTTCAATAATTAAACTTTATCAACAACAAGAAATATAATATGTGTTATATAATATTAATATAATATATAAAGTTAAAAATATTGAAGACATTTTATAGATCAGAATAGCCTACATTGCTATTTTTTCTTTAAGGCAGCATTACTCAGACAATCCTGTTCAAATCATTCTCTGTATATTTGGGTAGATATTTTTCTTATTATTTTTTCTAAAGTTAGTTATAGTAAGTGTATACATACATTTTATATTATATATATTTTCGTTTAATTGGAAATGTTAGGATGAAGTACTGTACAGGAAACAGTACTGATAAATTCGAAAATTTATGAAAAATATTTTTGGTGTATTTTAATGCAGTTTCTACTTCCAATTTCATTGCGCACTTGGTATTAATGTTTGAGGCACATTCTACTACAAAATTCTTTCGACAAATTCATTACCGGCTGTGCACATAACACTGTATACTTTATACGTGCTCAGCGCTAGTATAGCGACATATGTTTTCATGTCCATTTGTTGGCGCTCTTGATCCCTTTATGAAGCATAAAAATTTCAGCTTTTATATGGTGTCATTAAAAAGGCACAATAGGTGATTCCAATCCAATAAAGTATATTTCACTTGAGAACAATCCCATTAATTTTATATGACAATTGTATATATTTTTAATGAAATGTATACCCCCATTAAACTGTGAAGAAAGAAATTTTCAAAAATATTTATGTGAGTGACGCCAACCAATTCTGCCACTCCCATGAGGTGGTATGTTTTTTCACCTTTTTAATTTGCTCTACAATGTTGATTGTTTAACCTGCAACCTGCTCATACATTTTGAAATTTAAAACGATGAATGTGTAACAACATACGCTATCCTCTTTAAAAATATCACTTGTGCATTGTCAACATCATGGAGATTGGCCTCCGCCACTTACGGTCAAACGTTTAGTTTAAATACAATTAATCTACAAATAGACACTCTTCCCAACTAACTAGACAGAATACACTAATAAAAGTTCAGGCTCTTCTTTTAAATTCATCATATCGATTACATTTTAGTATTCTGTAAGGAAATCGTGGATTTACAAAAGAACAGCAGCCCATACACTAAGTAAACCACGTTGACTCAGGATATTAAAAATGTACATTTATTGTATATGATCATAAAATCCCAGAACAACAGGAGGGAAAGTAGTTACAAATATATATATATATATATAAATGGAAAAGATCTGTGCAAGTTCAAAATGCACTCTCGAATCGAATTTTCGACGAGATTGATACGAGTAGAACACATCGTAAGTCAAATGCCCGCACTGGATTTTATAATAAGCACGCAATGGGAAACGAGAAACTTGACTGACAGCAAATCTCATGCAATGAGTAAAAGCTGACTACGTCGAGACTAAGGGGTTGCAGTTAACTGTCAAGATAGTGGCTGGCATGGACACGGGGACACGCCAAAACATTATTTATTATCCTGTGAATTATAAACTTGTGAACTATTTTGAATTTATAGTGAATTATAAACTTGTTTTGTTTATAGAGAACATAAATCAAGAAACGAGTTAAACAATTGTACATATTTATAAGAAAAAGATAAGGCAACAAGAAAATTACAAAGTGAAGAAAATACCAAAAATAACCACAGAAGGAATCTCATTATTCAAGTGTCATTTTTCCACGATTTTGCCGGCTTCAATTTACTAAAGCCACAACACATAGTGTGTGTAGAGAGGATGCCAGTCTACTACATATTTATTAATCCTTCTTTTAAAAAATGTTTTACTCGTTTAAGCTTCATTGAATCACTTCCAACGTAGCGATTTCCTTCCATTTCGACAAATATCAGTGCAGCACAGATATTATGTTTCGCTGCGCATTTGATGTGCATGAACACGAATGCAGAGAACGAAAGTGTCAAATGAATCGACTCCCTGGAATCGTTTTCGCCGCTACAGAATGGCGCACGCGGCAGCCGGTCGCGTCAATATTTTAAAGCATCACATCTATTAGCTTACGAACCAAGATTTGCGTCTTATCATTCAAATGTAAAGCAACAACCAAACGAATTTGCAACGTAAAGAGAAGGTCAACCCAGACCATGTCAACAAACATTATGACGACTCTAACAATAAATGACTGACAGATCATCAGAGAGGTTAAAACGTCTACCGCAAAGCTGAACTTCGAACTTTTGGGTATAAATAGTTATGTCTGTTAATGGCAATTACGACGTTCGTGAATCAGGTCGTTGAATTCAATAATGTATCTAGAATTATGACTGTCATTGTCAATTCTACAACACTTCTTCCAGAATTCTCTGAGAATACCGGCACTTGCAAGCATGTATCTTGTTTAGGAAGTAACTATTCAGTTAACTTATTAGGAGGAATGAGCATAACAGTTATAATTAAATGAATAAATTAAACTTTCGATGAATGAATTAATAAGAAAACCGAAAATACACGCGAAAAGTAAATTATTGGCAGGAAAGGGAGTGTCATAGACATCATGCGACAGAGCCAGAACTAGAAAGATAGACGTTGCGTCATGGGCTTTCTAGAAATCATTGACGCAGATGTGGACCAGCGAGAGACTATTGATTATCTTCGCGAACGCCGCCGTCTACGTTCGCACGAACGGACTGTACCACTGTGTGCATCGGCGAACAGCACGCGTTTAATGTGACGTCCCCTTTAGATCGCGCCGCGCGTCCGTCTGCGGGCGCAAGGGAGACCCAAGGAGCGTGCTCCGGCGGATGACAGCCGCGCCGGAGCGCCCCGCACGCCGGCGCCACCCGACGTACCTTTGATTTCGGCGATGTGCGTGTCGTACTGCGAGCGACTGCGCACGTACTCGAGGCGCGCAGCCATGCTCTGCAGCGACTGCGAGCGGTACTCGTTGTACCACTCGAGGGGCGAGTGGCGGCCGGCGGCGGCGTCCCACGCGGAGGAGTCGCTGGCGTTGGAGGCGGAGCCCGCGCGCTCGCGCCCCGGCCGCAGGCACTCGTCGGAAGGGAAGCGGCCGCCCAGCAGCGACGCCGCGGAAGACGACTTGGAGGCGCCGGCGGCGCTGCGGTGGCTCGCGCTGTGGTAGGCGGAGTCGTCCAGCAGCAGGCGCTCCTCGGAGGGCGTGCAGCTGCCGTCGGAGGCGGGGCCGCCCTCGGCCGGCCCGGGCGTCGCCGTCGCCGGCGAGGGCAGCGTGTACTCGCGCACCGAGCGCCGCATGGTGATGCGCTCGAACTTGACGACTTTGGCGCCGCCCAGCATGTCACCCTCCTCTTCCATGCGCTCCACCACCTCCTCGAAGGAGGCGTCGTCGCCGGGGGTGGAGGCGGGGGTGGGGGCGGAGGCGGCGTGGCTCGGGGGCGAGCGGGTGGCGAGGTCGGGGCGCGGGCGCGGGGACGCGGCGGCGTCGGCCGGCGGCCCGGAGCGCCGCTCGCCGCCCCACACCTGCTCGTAAAAGTTGACGCGGTCGCGCAGGCGGACCGCCACGTCGGGGCTGGCGGCGCGCGCGGGCGAGCCGGCGGCCGAGCCGGGGGCGGGGCTCGCGGGGCTCGCGGGGGGCGGGTGCGCGCGCGGCCGCGTGTGCGGGGACGGGGGCGCGCGGGCCGGGGCGCCCGGGGTGCCCGGCGCGGCCGAGGGGTCCGCCGCCGGGGGCTCCATGGCGCCGAGGGCGCTCGTCGGCGGCTTCCGGCGGGTGGGCGGGTGTGCACGCGCGTTGCGGCCGCGTCGCGGTGCGTGGCGTCGGCTCGGCCTCCGCCCAGTGCGCGCCGCGGAGGCACGTTCGATACTGGGCCTAGCCTCGCTCGCGACGACGGCGCTGCGCGGAGCCCGCCCGCCTGCCCGCCCGCGCTTCCAGCTGCTCCTGGCGGAGCGGCCGCACGATGCGCAACCACGTGACGCGGTCACGTGGTGCACTGTTGCCTCACTGCGGAGCGGAACGCCGTTTCTCCGCCGCGCGCCGATCGCCGCCCAGCCGGCGCCCGAGGTGCCGCATGTGCGGAGCGGAGCGCCGGTGCGGGGGCGGGGCCCGCGGGAGGGCCGCGAAGGGCGTGCGGTTACGCCTCGTTGCGTGGAGGGTCGGACTTCCGATCGCCCTCGCCCTCCCCGCCCAGCTGCGTGAGGCCCGCGGCCGTCGCCGCCGACGCGAGCGCGCGATTCAAAGTGGGCGGCGGCCGATCACCTATGACATTTCCGCGCGCCCGACTCACACGTGATAAATAAATAGGTACCCCGAATTAAAGCCAATTCGGGTTTCCTGCCTATGCTGCAGTAAGTGATTATATTTGTATAGTTCGCAGCTCGGAGATTGGATGGCGACACCGTATCGACCGACCTCCTTTCTCCCTTTCTGGCTAAAGTGAATTTCCACTCGACGGGCGCTTTTCTCCACACCGTACTACAATATGCACTGGCAATTATTGATACAGAATGTTTATGCTTGTCAGTTTGCAATAGATGCGGGTTCACATTACTCTGCATTACAAGCAAAATACTTCATATCGACAATGTGCCGATGTTATTCCTAAGTCCCGCAGTGATTCGAATGCGCTGGCAAATGTATCTCCTCCTGATGAAATGTTTTCATATTTTTCATTTTTACATATTCTTCAGAACGCCTTTATTTCGCATTCTCTATTATGATGTGTGCGTAGGTGACGTCGTATGATGTCGTGCAGTCATCGTATACCCTTTTTCTTTTTTTCCTTCTTTTTTTGCCCATTATTTCATTTGTTATGATGATGCAATCTTGCACTAACTGAATAGTATTAAGGAGCCAATAACTTTTTTTTTATCTTGAGTGATGTCTACATTGCGTCTGTTTTATATTACACACGGTAAGACTGTTCGTAGTTTACTTGGGAAGTGCAACGCAAATTGAAGTTAAAATATCTGGATTTCGTTGGGAACAAGGTGGATATTCAATTTGGCAGTTTCCCGAGTTTCGGCCATTTTCTGCCTCAAATCCATCTTTGACTC
Organism: Teleogryllus occipitalis; assembly: GCA_011170035.1. NCBI lineage: Eukaryota > Metazoa > Arthropoda > Insecta > Orthoptera > Gryllidae > Teleogryllus > Teleogryllus occipitalis. The sequence goes on along the minus strand of BLKR01001309.1, from coordinate 226,982 downwards.
CAGAACTTTCTCCCGCCCAGTCGGTGTAGAATGGCAAACGCTATAAATTGATGATAATATTATTCCAGTAACAAATCTGGTCGGCTATGTTTGCGATACGTTTTATTTGTGATATGGGCACACTACTTATAAATTCTGACATGTCAGTGTTTGGAAATATAAAAAGAAATGGTGTTTGATAGCAGATGATAGGAATTACTCGATATTTTAGTATTAGCATTGATAAATATCACAAAACAGACGATGATAATCTTTGGAGATCAACTGCTAAGCATTCAGCTATCATTAATTGTGATATAAATTATCAACTGCAGCAAGTATGTTTATATCACTGAAGATACACATCATAATCTCAACTCTAATAAATGGATCTTAGAGGAAAATTGTTCAAAAGGTCATTGGCCTTCTCATTCACTACAGAACTTTAAATGAAATTAAGAAGATTTTCACAGATATTAGTTCAGAACTTCGAATGAAAGTCCCGAATATGTGAAAATAATTTGAATTATAAACGATTGTGGTCATGTTAAATACATAATTATGTTCTTCTCTTTCATCATGTACTCATTCATTATATTTATGTTTTCGAAATGAGTGTAGACGCACCTTCATAAACTTTAGGCATTTTTGTAAATATTTAAATTTTATTTTAATTATAATTATCTTTAAACATTGCTAATTCTTACGTATACAATACAATTACACTCGTTAATACTGCAACAGTTCAACAGTTGACAGTATAAATACGTAATACGCAAAATATATATTCATTTTCGTATTTACAACACATTTACGTCCTAAAATGTCATTAAAATATTAATATTTCCCATTTTAAAATCCATTTTTGATTGTAATAAAACCTCAAATAATGGCTACTATAATGAATTGATGGTACCCAAGATGGAAGCAATTAATTTTCAACAAATTTCATTTCCACACTGCCTTAGATACGAAGCATGACCCGCAACGTTAAAGTTTCTCATGATTCCTTCGACAACTGGAAAGTATACAATGAGCGTAAGTAAGTGATTCTATTCCAGAATAACTCTAAACTGAAAATTAACAACGTGACAACTCTGAAAAGAAGAAATTTTGTGGTCTTATTTTTCTTTCCTAATTAAAAACAATAAGTGAAGCGTTAAGGACACCCACGCACTGCCACAAATACGCGATCGCAAAAATGTTACTGAACATATTAATTCACGTAAAATTATTGAATGGCACTTGAAATATCGTCTTCTCATTCTCGCTTACTTAATAAAATATAACTTAAGTTATCGGTATGTAATTAAGTAAAACGTAAAGTACGTCACTACTTCGAAGTACTACTAGAACCTAGTTTGATCAGATAATGTATGTATTCTTCACGAATATTATTTTTCCTTCGTGATCTTCTAAAAGTACACGAAATGAAAAAGATTCTTTTAAAAAGTACAAGTTATATATTTAAGTATGTTAATTACACAGTCCAACAACCAGAAAACCTTTTGTTTGTGTTCACCTAATTCTAATTGTTTTACGTGTGCTAATTCCTAAAATAACATTAAAAATTCCGTATCACCCACCATTTGTTCACATTTTAATATTTTATCTGTATAAGATGACAAAGAGGGTCCCTTCCACTACCGAGCATCGATAGGCGTGGCGGTTTCACAGAGTTGCGTTTGACAAGCAGTACTGTTTTTTTTATTCGAGGCGTACGTGTTTCCATTGTTGCTATCAAGATAGAATACTAGTTTAGCAGTTAATGTTCAGTCATGGCTAGTCGTGACTGTAAGAACATTCCTGACATTTTTGTTGTATATCTGGCAAATTTGTGATTAAAAAACATAAACTAATCATTAGAGACTTCGTTAGAAACGTGTATTTTTTATATTTAGGAATTAAACTTTGTATTCGAGACAAATCTTTGGCGCCACATAAGGTATGTTATATTTATGTAGAAGACCTTAGAAAATGGTCATAAAAGGAGAAATCATCCTTTAGATTTGTCATTCGAATGGTATGGAGACAGCCAAGGCATTATTTAGATGATTGCTACTTTTGTTGCATTAATGTTACTGGTTTACAACTCGAGAAACAAAAAAAGTAATTCGGTATCCTAACCTATCATCTGCAATTCAGGCAATAGGCAGTAGTCCGGATCTGCCTGTTCCTGAACCACTAGTGGTTATTGCAACTGTAAATCTGAATAATATGCGAAGGTACACATATAAGTCAAATTTGAATAATATTGTAATATTTAATATATCAGATCGCTGTACTTTCTATTTTTTTCAGAGAAAGCTTTTCACATGTTCCTGTTGAGATGAACAGCAACATCAATAATAAACGAAGTGTTTTGCTCCTTGAGCAAAAACGACAACATTCTTTCTGTTATGTTCCACAGTTTTACGTGCCAAAAATGTACGATCAAAATAAAGGTTTGAATCACAATTCGGTATTGTAGTAGTATTACCAATTATTATTTTATTAGTTTGAATATGTCGGACACCTGATTAGGGGCATTCATGGACTGAATGGGCCAATGCAACATATGACAGCTCAACAAAAATCGTATTCACGCTTACAAGCAGAAGCTGCTGTGCACTGAAACACAAGAGCAAGGCGTGGAGCACTCGAGCACGTTTTCCGCGCCACGTAACACGCGTCAAGGGATGCACACGCTCCTTCGACGCCCGCATAGTCCATATCGGGAGGCTTAGCTATTTTAGCCAGAGAGAATGGCGTGGTGCAACGCGACCTTGGGCGAAAACAATGCGCACCTGCGGTAGGGGAGAAAGCGGGTGAGCCGCGGGAAGCGGAGACTCACAGGAAGTCGGAATGGGCTCCATGCTGAGCACGCTAAGATGAGCGATGAGGCACCTCAGGGACGGTTCCTCAAACTTTCATTCCACCAACTGTATATATGAAAACTGTCGTCGATGCACCTTAGTCTAACTTTGGAGATACGGCCTTGCCACAAATATTAGATGAAATAATGATTTCATATGATATGAATAAGCAAATAATAAAAATAATCATTTATCTTGCATCCAGTCGCATTCTAAAATGATAAAATTTTAAAGAACACAATCAAAACTACCCGTCCCGTCTCGAACACAAATTATTTAGCCAAACCTATTATTGTTTTCCTTTTTCTTTCTACGGCGTTATGAATCTGGACGTGATATTCACTACACTCACCACAGCCGTAGTCTTGGCTGATAGGCCATGTGGAGATGGATGATCAACAACTTACCTCTCGGCCCTCAGGATGACAGATGGGATAATGGGAGAGGATTGTATGGAAAATGGGAACAATGGGAAATAATTCCGCGATCCCGTGTTAAAGGTGCTTCTACAACATCTGGAATAATTCAGAAAAACACTCGAGAACGATCCATCCGAGAAACCGTCCTTTACAATTCGCCATCCAGGGTGAAACATTGGTCGGTCCTCCTACTCAGCTGGTGTCGAAAATCCGTCATCGTCAGGACTCGAATGACGACGCTCTATGGATACGAATCTGCAGTTGCCCTCAATTAACTGCTGATACGCTAACGCATTCTCTAGCTGCGTTCGCATTTAAATAATAGAGCCGGGTGTGATATATTTTGGAATCGGTACTACTCTGCATTTGTCTGACTTACACGTTCTTAGATTGAGACCAATAGAATTGGTAATCAAATACCTCGCGATTCTCAGAGATGAGCACTCTGTAACTGGTCCTAATTATTGCAGATAGAATCTATATATAAATAAAAGGGAATGTGCGTATGTGTGTCGTACATTGACACAAAAACTACTCGACCGATTTCTTTGAAATTTTCACACTTTGTTATTATTAGTAATGGGAATGTTTAAAGAGTGGTTTGAATTAAATCGGACATGTGGGGATGTTGTTGATGGTGATTTATTATTTTATAATGACGCTAGCGCCCCTGAACTCGATGCAACCATCCGCACAGTCAAGAATTAAGCGCTTCTATCGCATACAAGTATACTGCCCCTGCGATTGTGAAATACCGGCCGGAACTATTACCTGAATCTAGGAGAATTAAATCAAATTTCTCCAAGATCGAGTCACACGAACGCATGCCCAAATCATGACATAGTACAAAACCATATGAACTTGCGAAAAAGTCTTTCATCTATCAAATTTTTTGCACAGCGTAGTGTAAAACGCGTATTAATAATCACGTGACAAGTAGTGTGTGATGTGTAATACACAGCAACAGCAAAGAATTGCCGGGTCCACTAGTTATATGTATAAGGGAGAAGTACGTACTTAGATATATATTCATATCTTAGTACAACATCAAACTGCACAGTTTGGAAATGAAACCCAATTCTTTTAGTTAGTACTCATTACTTTGGAATCATTGGGACGCATAACAAAATACCAATTCGGTTTTCGACCAGCCAGATAATAAATTCGTACATCTAATTTCCTGGAAGGATTAAAAATTAATTCGCAATTTTACTTCCGGTTTTTAGTGTTATTAGCTTCTGAAATCACAACACTACCATAGGTAGTTTTCATGAAAGCCAGATTCGAGAATGAGTTCGAAATCTGGGTAAGACCTTCGTACAAATCACCCAAACGCCAGGAGCCGGCACCTGGGGAACAGAGATACTAATTATCTGCTGGTCTCAACAGGGGAATTCTCGCGAGAGCTGCAACGTTGCCAAGCTGCCTGGTGGCAAGCGTCATCCCCGCGAGATTCTTCGCCCGATTCGGCCAACACATCCTGTAACGTTAGACGCGGCCGCCGCCCGCCCTCAACCACGGAGCTCTGTTCCAGGGAAAGGGGCGTGTCTCGCACAAACTGTCTGCATTCTCAGATCAACCCACGATGAAAGTAAATTTGATTTTTGAGATTACCTTGATAACGATTTTATATTTATTTATTTACATAATTAATTAAATAATGCTGGTCGGAAAACATTGTTTATAATCATGTCAACAATTTTACGTTATGTACCATTCAGTTTGTTTCTCATTCAGTTGCACGTACAATTTGTTTTTGTTGTTGTTGTTGTTGTTGTTGTTTTCCTTTTAAGGTCCCTTACGCGAGCTCCATTCTAAATTCTTGTTTGTCGCCTCGGTATTCTCTGGGAATATCAGATGCCCTTACTCACCAATTTGTACTCGTCTCTGTGAAATCCTCAGTCCGATGGAACTTCGGAACTCAGGTATGGAGAAGTTACTCCAAGAAGAGACCTCTTTGACAGGTCAGAAAGCAAATGAACGTCATGCAGGGCGATAACATTGCAAGAAATACTTTTGATTGATTGATTGATTGATTTTTTCGTGTTTTCGGGCGCGTCAACAGCTTTGGTCATTAGTCCCGTTAGCGTAGTGCATGTTTTTTTCTCGGGACATGGCGGTGATCTTTTCCCGCTGGATGGTGAGATTCGGCGCCGATCTACCGTCGGCTAACGGGGTTTCCCCCTAACCAGGACTCTCCCACCAATGGGGCACCGCCCCAGACGGGACAAACTCTAAGCTCCCGACCGGTTTCCCGGAATGTGTGGTAGTGTAGTGCATATTAGTGTGTGTGAGAGAGGATAGGACAGGGAAGAGGAAGGAAAGATCGCGCGCGGTCCGTGGCCCGTTTGATAGGGCACTGCTCCGACATTCGCCTGGTGATGATCGGAGAAACAACAGAAAACTATCGATCAGAGCAGCCGGACGTTAGAATTCTCCACCATTGGCCTGATTTCAGCCAATCATAAACAATGTTGTTTCTATCTGAATCGACTGTCCCATTCACAGAAAAACAGTATTTTGAGAACTCCAACTGCAATCCCAAAAGAATACACCTACAACTTTTAAATCTCCACGTATTTGGAACATTGAACATGGGACATTTGTACATTTACGGGACATATTTCTTGATTTGTCAACTTACAGAATACATCCAACACAAAGAAGATCTGTGATGAGCACAATTGGACAACATTTATTGAAATACGGTTACACAGTATTCACATACTGAAGAAAGCCAAAGGTACGTCAGAGAGCTGCTTTCTACGGTTAGCATTTGTTAAATAATACATTTCTGAATACTTTAGGGATTACAAGTTACACCAAGTATGCTGACAACTTATCAATAAATAGAAGAGCCGGTTCGCACTCACAAAGCATAAAATACTCAACAATCTATTTTTAAAATTTCGTCCAGTAGGCCTACGTGCATTATAGCGAAAACCATACATTTCTGGATGCGGTGTCACATGTTCAAGGCTTCTAAGTCACATATTTCCTTTTCAGAAGCAAAATTCTTGTTGGGGACTCTTATTACGCTTATTGCCTATTACATAATCACCTAAATTATCCATATTTTTCCGAATGCTTCTTTCATCAAGTAATATAAATCAAAAATGATTAAATTTCCAAGTGAACAGGCAATTTTTAACGCATTCCATAATTAAATTTAACTATTGAAAACAAGGTGATGAATATGGAGATTTTATATCTAAAGGATAACTCATAGAATTAACCACAATTTAGCAATTTAATAAATATTTACTTGTGTTATTCTTTCTATTTTCAGGCCCACAGCTCGGATCGGCACGTAAACGTGTTTAGGATAGGTTTCCTTTTTAGTTAAAAATTTCCTTATTCAAGTAGAGAACTATGAATAATACATTTTTCTCTCTTTAAAAGGAACGTTGGTATGGAATTATTTTATCAATTTAGATTTTTTTAAAATTTAATTTCTTTTAAAGATGATTATGGATTTTTTCTAAAATTGTTTCTTGTTGATGATGTCAACATGTTAAAATCCGGCGCATAATGATAGTGTGGTGTTTGAATGCAGACTTTTCAAATGCAAGCCAAAAGTTTGATGTACTGGCTAGGTACGGTCCACGAGTTAGTACTTTGTGTTGGAAAAGATTTTGGTTATTCAAATATAGTTGGAGAGCGTAACTCTGTCGCACTCTCACTTCTTTTAATGTATTTGATGTTAGGAGACAAATTCCTTCTGTGCTCTGCTGTGCCGTATGTTTGCCAACAAATAGGTTTCCATTTGTAGATAGTTCTATCATGTATTGAGTTTCGATTCCATGAACTTATTGAAAGCCACTGGTTGTTTCACACAGAAATCACAGGCTACACACACAATAGCAACAAGCAACGGAATAATATGAAGAAAACGGTGAACCCGCAGGATATGTGACGCACAATACAATGTTACCAGGTAAATTCATGAAGTTTAATTTGCGTGAGATTCTATTCAAGAATGTGAGAAATCCTACACGGAGACAAAATTCGTAAACGCCACAACATTTAAGTCGTCTACTATATCAACAGAAAGTGATAAATGCAGCAAAAAGTGCCGACGTTCACAGGATTTCTGTATATCTTTTCCGGTGTTATCATTAGACAGATATCAAGGAGAAATCTAGACATTGTATCTGCGTGTTCATGCTCTCGAGTATAGTAGGCACACAAGAGCATGCACGTGCAACATATATACACACACGCACACCCACATGAACACACGTAGACGCACGCGCTTGTATTCACGAGGGCAGGCAGCGAGATGGTCTGTCTGTGCAGCGACGCCGAATGCTGCATCGTCATCTCGGAGGAAGAATCAATAGGGACGGTCTATTCGCCTAGTTCGCAGTGTCGCTAGCCAAGACGGCGGAACGCGATCAATAGACTGCGGCAAGAGGACAGTTGCGACACCGCGGTCCAGACTTTTCTAGACAAGCAACGACTGTGAACAGCATTACCTCTGCTGCTAAATGATTGAGATAACACTCGACTCATCGTTCTACTTTGATAACAAAACATTAGGAAGAAAACATCTGTTTAACAAAGCCGCAGAGACGAAGAAAGAAAAGTAATGAAAGTGCTAACCTTCAGTTAAAAATGAAAATTACATCTCTCATTGCTCTAAAAGTTATGATATCGTCACTCCCACACTGCCAATTATTGAGAAATTCTAATATTACTAGTATAACGAAGAATGGTGTAATATAGGATGACGTAAACACCCTAATATGCAGCAGAGTTTATACACACTCCATCTCCAAACCCACAGTTGCTGCTCTCGCTAATGCATATTCCCATCCTTCCATTTTTCAAAATTCTTCCCACACTGCACATCAGACGTCATATTTCAGATAATTTTTGTGACTGGCATTATTGTTGGCAGAATTAAGTTACTTTGTATAACATCCCAAACTATCATAAGCAATCCTAGGAGACACTTGGTGTAAGGCACTGGTCCATTACAGTACGATTCTAATGAAACGGATTTTTCACAGATTTTGTTAACATAACCTATTATATCACAAAATATTTGTTATGTTCCCATATTTAAACCATTTATGATGAGACTTAAAAGTAAAAAATAAATACCCATTAAAGCGAAAAATAATGCACTATATTAAAAAATAGAAGGCGAATTTTATGAACCTTTAGTTAAAACAAAGATGTTTCATTCACAAATAGAAATACATAGATTGATTTCATGCATTGGAAAGAATTTCTTCAGATTTACAATACATTCCGGGAACAAAGTGTTCATTGCACAACTTACTTTGAGGGAGCACAACTTACTTTGTTTGAAGATGAATCTCCCTTGAAAAACATGGAATTATTAAAATAAATTGATTAATTGATATAAAGTAGTATTATAGCACTACACCAATTGAAAAATGGCTCGTTTGCAGCGATATATAAACTCAACAAAATGTTAAATTTACCTATTTCCCATCATTAGGCTACATGAAAACATTCTAAAATAAACATAAACAACCTTAGAACCGAACTTGAAATCGGACTTCAAATCACTATTTAATAATTATTAATTAATTATAATTATTAATGCCTGATTTTTTCCAACATTATCAATATTATTAGTTACCTCCAACCACTTTTCAAAAATCCATTGAAACTACAAACCGGCTTATTAATTATTTTATTTATTTGATGTAAAAAAAATAGTTAAAACCTGTGTGTGATATGCTGGAGAAGTATTTGAAGTGTCTGTTTGTACACATGTCCTCATTCTATACACAATAATGTTTAAAATCTATTATATTAAATTACAAGAGACGAATTGTCATTTTAGCTGCACGTTACTCTGAATTACACAAATAAGAAGGGTGACTGTTAGCTGTACCTAAAATACACCTATTGGAGATGTACAAGTAATACGAACGCAGATTTAAAATGTTCTGTTAGTTCTATTTTCTTTGAAGTTTGTAATGTAGCAGATCACAACCAATATTAATTGTTTTGGCGCTAACAAGTACATAAATAAACGTTATGATAAATTGATATAATACCTTACATCTTTTATAAAATTTCTATGGCATGGTATAGGATAAACTGACATATAAATTGATAGACAAATAATTATAAATTAATTGATTAGTTGATAAATTAAGATAAATTGAGACAATACCTTGTATAGTCTACAGAACTATGACATATAGACCCAAGAATCAATTGAAAAATGGAAATGATGGTAAAATCTGCGAAGCTGTATGTATATGCTAAATTTCCACATCGATTTTAAATTGCCTACAGTCGTTCTTCTTGAATAATCTGAAGGAGGGGAAATGTCTGGAATTCATAAAAAATGAACACCAATCCTGCGCTGTATTAACACATCCTATTATACAAATAAATAACGCGTTGAAAGATTTTTTCTCAGACAACATCGAAGGTAAATTTGCTTTAGCACTTCACAGGAATTCAGATAAGTTCTTTAGAGCAATAAACGAGTTCGTGGCAGTACAACTCACCAAATCGCAAACTTGTTACTATCACTAAACGTGTTACTATAGGCAGCATCAGGCCAAAATAGTTTGTATATTTTAAGTTGTCCTTCCCAAATGTTATTTAATAATGAGATTAGCCTTAATTTGCTAAATTAACGACTAGTGTATGCTCATTAAAGAAATAATTACGTCGATTTGATTTTACTTAAAAATGAAAATTATTACGATGAGAATTTCCAGTGCTGAAGTTCCACAAAAATTCGGGGGTAACATGTTTTAATTAAATAACTAAATGACGAACGTCTCTAAGACCAGGGAACTAACAATCACGATTCTAACACACTAATAACTGCTCTGTTCTCGACTAACATACGTCATAATTTTCTTGAAAAAATCGACGTATGGACCCAGAGATGATTCCAGAAGCCGACCCGGTGGCCGAGATCGCTAAAGCAATAGAGTCGTAGTGATCACGGATCGAAGGGTCGCGGGTTCGAGTCCCGCCTCCGGAATGGTTGTGTTCGTCCTTTCACCACTCATCATCACCATTTCGTTTCATCTTCATAGTAGCCATACCGTCAACTCCCATCGTGGTCGCTAATGACATAGATGTTGATGCGACCTTAAATAATAAAAAAATCCAGAAAAAATGTGCTAGCAGTTGACAAAACACTGTTAATATACATGATTTTTCTAAAACCCTGCCTGTGCATATTGAATTCATCTTTGGGGCATCACTTGTAACCTCAGCATTCAAATTATAAAAATATTTCAAGAACAATTATTCAGAGATTTAGCTAACGGTCCTTGATAAGTTCACAACTTTGAATTACATAGTGAGTATAAAATGCTAATTACAACTACTGTTGTAAATACATCGACAACACGCCCTTTTAATTACAGATCTGTTTGATAATAGTTGCGATAGAAAAAATATTTCGTATTAGCTATGAACTTGTTAGTTAACAGATTTCAGAAGAGTTCAAAAATTCAAAACATTGGACTTGCCATTTATATTTTGATTATATCGATTTGCTGCCATTTGCAATAAATCATACAGGAAATTTCACCCCTTCAATTGTATCCGTGGCGAGAAATCTTTATGCATTTTTTCCCTGTATTGTACAATTTATTTATTTTTCAGTGTTGATTCGAAAATATTTTAGATAAATATTTAAATAAAAAACAAACAATCAGTTATTAAGCAAATGCCATCAACGTACGTTTTGCAAAGCTCTCATTATTGATCTTGGAATACTACCACTGCCTAGACCCTTCATATAGATGCTAGTAGTATACTTTCTCGCACTCTTTATAAATTTTGAAATTTTCGAATATTCAGACAGTTTAACGCGAAAGGACCATCTTTAAGCGTCCTTTACTCTATCAAGAAAAAAAAATTAAAAAAGTTTGTAGCCGTTTTTTATGGCATTGTTTTTATAAAGCTGCATTAACTTAAAGCAGAAATTAAGCGATAGAACGAAGGACTCTTAACATAATGGTGCATGTCTCATTTTCGTTGAACTCTCTGAATTTTCGAAAACGACAAAACTGAGAAATAATGCGAGAAAATATGAGCTATTGTAGCATTTCTAATTTTGAACGCTATGTCGATAGTTAAAAAGAAAAAAGACATTAAACGCCTTTCCAAAAAATAATGTAACATAGGAAATGGTAAGGAATAAATGAATCAAGTATCACTTAATTTGCAATAATTCTACTTAACAACCATTGAATTTCACCAAATTTCGTAAAACGATAGTAAGCATTCTTTATATACAATGAATCCTGAAAATTATTTTCATATATCAGAACACTTCATTATTGCCGTGAAATAGCAGTTGCTGTAGTTTAGTAAAAAGAAAACTCTGACGCTTGAAAATATTTCGTTGGTATGAACACAGAGCCAGAAACAGCAAAAGCAGGACTGGACTTTTGGGCGATGCCCTATACTATTAGCATATTCATGAGAATCGCCCTCCTTTCTCACCAAAAGGAGATTTTTAACTGTACTCGCGTGAGCAAGGAGACGTACTATATACTAAATGCTTAGCCTAAATACATTTGTATTGAGGTTCAGTCTGAACGAAGCATGGCAATGCATATAACCGATTTCTGGTGAAAAGTTATGATGTTCAGAACTGAATTAATGAGTTATAATAAAACAAGAATTGAAATAAAAAAGGTAGTATGCTTGAAATATCTGCTCTCCGAACGATTCTTCTACAATATTCAAATATTTAAGATCACAATCAACGTTAATGATACATCTTCTAGTTCCCAAACATTTGGCCTCTAATGGTTAATTCCTCTCTGGCCAGGGTCTGTAGTTTTTTTCCTACGTACTGTGCTTTCACTTGTTACCTTATCTCAGCAAAGTCTTACAGACAGACATTTGTCTTGTGGTTTTCAAATTATGTATTTTACAAGGATAAGAAACCGACGTACAGAAAATACTATTTCTGCAAATAAATATATTCCGTACTCCCTAGTCGAGGTGTGTATGAAAAAGATGTACGAGTCTGAATATTTGTGATTGCTCGCAACATTATATGAACTGAAAATAATACAGAAAAAGTCAAAGACTGTTGCAAAAACTCTACTCATAATAGCAGGGGTAGAGGGAACAATGTTCTAGACGTTCAGTACATTTATTTCCTTTTTGATGAAAGGAATTTATCACGGTAACTTCTTTAGTTAAAGAATGTTTCTCTCGCAGCTGGCGTCCCTGGCCGAATTGCTTAATTGCGCTCTGTGAATTAAAGGAGAGTAAGTAATCTAGACACCTGAGGTTCTTCGACGGTTGACCGTCTGGGAACTCCAGGGAATGGTTCCGAGCCCTGGCCGAAGGGATAGTAGTAATGACTGACTAGAAATTACGATGACTGACTAGGTTAAAGGAGAAGTACTCCACAGTTCCGTTCGACGCCAGGAAATGGCTTATACTAGGACATTGTTACGGAAAATGTAAGAGAACTTTTACAAAAATGAAAATTGATTGAATCAGGTTTAGAGGCCCTTCAACTAGTAAGGTCATTGAGATCCATGAGTAATGACACCGGCTGCGCTGGCTCAGCGGCAGCACTACAGTTGCCTACACAGCTAGTCCAGCTGACTGGAAGATCCTGGAGTCCGTATCCCGACGGAGGCGATTTTTCGATGCTAGCAAAATTGCTAGATCGAATTGAACCGCAGTCGGTAGAAGAATCCTAGAGGCCAGCAGCTCTAAACTGTAATTTTTCATGATCTCTCCGGTCAATAAGAGTCGAATGCTGGAGCTATACCTTAACAAATGGGCCTCGCACTATACGCTATCTTTCCTTCGTCATCCCTGACTCCTCTTCTTCACTCTCTGGACTGCACCCATATTCCTATGCCTAAAGCATTCGGAACATACAAATTGGTTCTAATGCTTGCGGATGCTCTAATGGAATCGTTAGTCTATTTCCAGTGAATATCAGACATTTTTATAAGCAGGGTTGGCGATACAGTGTTTTCGTAGGGTGTTTCATTATATTTTTGTGCTACATATCGTAAACCGTTGTGTGCATAGGGAGTAATTTAAATTTTTATGACTCACTTCACAAATATACTTCATTACATTCCTAATATTTCTCTTTTTTGTAAATTGTAAATATCTCTCTTTTTTGTAAATTGTATTAATTTTAAGCTCAAATTACGTGGAAACAACTCTCTTTTTAAAAATATTGTACATGACCTTTTTAAAGGTCTATATTTTTTTAGAACAGATTTCATTTAAGAAAAATCTCTCATCAATATTGTACTTTAGTCATTTGATTTTTTGTTGCAATTTTCGAAAATAGAGAAAGTTCGCTGAAAATGGAACCAGCGCCACTTTTTACCGTCCTTATTCGAGGAAAAGATTTAAAGAAAAAATGAAGCCGTTTTTAAGAAAACATTTGTTTGAATATTGTTTATATTTCACGCAAAATTACGCGAAAATTACTCATAGCTTCGTATTATTGAACACAACCCTATTTCAAGATCTGTTTTTGAGCAACAGATTTCATTAAGGAAAACTCTAGTCTTGTAGTTGTAGGAAGACAGAAAAAATGAACTTTAGGAATTTTCAAAAAATTATGAGATTTCATCGACAATAAGGCTTGCGCCATATTTATACTCTCTTACGCTACCCAAAGACAAAGATAAATTTTACGTACGTAGTAAGGAGAGAAAGTAAACATTGGTCCAAATTAGGCAACTTTTCCCTATAATAAATAAAATTGAATTGTAAATACAGGTGGCAACGATCGTTTTTGGCAAGATTGATAAAAAGAGAAAATTCGGTCCCGTGTAAAATATTTGTTAGAAACATATTAGATTTTAGAATTAAACAGTACAAGTGGGAATTAACGCACCTATGTTATTAAAATAAATACGAAGTTTGTACATTGACCAGTATAGTCTTTAATTAGATAGAAACAGAGCAGCAGAAAAAGGACTGTGGTACTTAAAGGAATTGACACAAAAACTTGTGAATCGATTTTAATTATGTAATATCATATTATTAAATTGTTGTAAAGTAATGTCCGCGTAAGTATTGTACGTACATTATGTTGTGAGTATTTTATGTTGGGAAGCTGACTTGATACTGACACATGATGAATATTATTCCTATGTCCTGTATTATAATAGCATACTTCTGTATTGGATGGAAATATATTTCCACCTGTAAGTAAGCTAGTTTTAACACCATTGATTCTTAAAAGAAGAGGTAAGGCAATAATAGAATTCCTAAATTAGTGAAGAGAGGATTACAGGCATCACGTAGTGAGACATGCTCATTATTCATACAATTCTTACATGGAATACCTGCATGCGCACACTATACATGGACTATACTACTGCACGCAGAGGAGACCAGTCGGGAGCTTAGAGCTTATTCGAGCTGGGACGATGTCCCTCTGGCAGAGATTCCTGAAAAGGCAAATTCACAAGCTGACAGGTAGATCAGCGCTGGATCACACTTCCCAGTGGGGAAATAATTCCCAGGATATAACAAGTAACACTCTTTCGGGACTGATGGCAACAGCAGCTGGCCTGCCCCAGACCATCAATTAATCGATGAGCAATGTCCTAATGACTTGATAATACCAATAATGATTAAGATGTCAATGATGATGTAGAAATAGAAGAATGAGAGGGTGGATGGCGTGTACGTTCAATATTTTTCTGTGATCTAAAAGTCTGAACTAAACAATATGTTTTCCGTGAATATTATGCCATATCTCAGTCGAAAATATTACAATTGCAAAATATTCACAGCTAATTGTGTGGGCAATGAATACTGTACTAGCAACGTAATACATGTACTGTTAAAGGAGTATATAAAGCTGGAGATACAAAGTAAATTCTACCTTTAACTTCAAGTACGAGACAAACGATAAAATAAGATAGCAAAAGAAAATTATGAATTCATTATTTGGATGGGGAACATTTGACAATGATAGAGCTTCCAATTCCATCCTTCAAACGGAACAATTAATCGTTATACAAAATGAAACAACTCGTTTTCTTATATGATTAATACCGAGAAAGGTGACAAAGGGCATCAATTGATGTCACTGCAGTTCCTCTGACCGGGAGGTTCTAGGTTCGAGTCCAGCCGGAGGTAGGATTTTTTCGACACTTGCTAGATAGCTAGGTCGAATTCGGTCGCTACCTGGAGGAGAATTCTAGCGGATGAACATTCGTTCCAGTGCAATTAAAACTCTTTGCAACGGCAAATGAGCCAGAAATTTTGGCTCTTATCCCTTCTATCGTGTCTTACGTCAAAGAATCGATCGTGGTACCGTGGGAGCACGGAGAACGATAGTTTGAATAAATATAATCCACCGGGAGAGGTGACTCTGGGTATCAACTGATGTCACTGCAGTGCTTCTAACCGAGAGATCCAACGTACGAGTCCCGACGGCGGCAGGATAGCTAGGTCGAATTCAGTCGCTGTTTAGAGGAGAATTTTAGCGGCTGGGTGCTCTGATCAGTAGTTTTCCGGGGTTTCTCCGGTCAATACCAGACGAATGCCGGAACATTACCCGGGGCCTCGGACCACGCGCGAACCTTCCTTCTTCTTCCTTGTCCTATCCTCACCCCTTACGTACACGAACTTACACTTACATGCACTACACTAACACCCAAGAGGGAAGACTGGTCAGGAGCTAAGAGCTTGTCCCGGCTGGGGTGGTTCCCCGCTGATGGGAGATACCTGGTTGGCGTAACCCCGTTAGCCGACGATAGCCCAGTGCCAGATCTCACCATCCAGCGGGGGATAATCACCCCCACCTCTCGAGGAAAACACATGCACTACTGCATACACGGACTAATAACTTTAGCAGTTGACGCGCCCGGAATCACTAATCAGTTAGATTGATAATTTGTGAGTATGTGAGGATTAGTCTCAGTGAATAATTACCAAACAGGACGGTATTTTGAATAGTAGAGTGTAGTAGATTTGTGTTAAAAAACATTGTTTAAAAGGGGAATATGTTTAAAAGGGTTTATTTCAAATTGAAAATAATTCAATCTCTATCTACCATAATTATTTCATTTACATAATCAAAATGAATCAATCAATAGAGACAAGTAATTTATTTGGTAGGGGTCAGAGGTGATGTTCATGTGACAGAAGTCTCACCCTATGACTAGTGGTGCTACAACACATACATTCTGGCCAGGGTTGGGCAAAATACTTTAAATTTAATATTTAAATACTTGGAAAAAATACTTTATAAATAAGTATTTAAGTACATACACAGAATACATTATAACTTAATGTGCTACATACACGTATTTAAAATACTTCAAATACTCAAAATACTGTAAAATATATAATAATTTTCTATTGTATATTTTTAATTACCACAATTTACTGTAATTGTCAATTACAATAAATTAGTAATTGACAGTCACACAAATTTCTGAACAATAATTATTGTAATGTAGTGTAAAAACATTTTCAAATATAAAGTGATATAAAATATATGTCTAACACAAAGAAATGGAATTTCCTTTGAAAACGACGAAGTTTACAAACAAATAGACAATAAACCCCTAGTTGGCGAATGTATAAAACCTGCAAAGGAAAACAGTCATTCAACTGGTGTGGATGAACATAAACTATTGTTATAACAAATAAACGCCTTTTTTATAATTGTCCAATATTTTTAATGATTTAGATTTATCATTTAAAAATGAAGAATCTAAATTCAACAGTTGAAAGGAGCTTTTATTTTTGTTTCAACGAGGTGCATTCACTAGCGAAATCAAAGAGAAACTATCATCGTTCTAAACTATTTTCTTCTACCTCTGTACTTGAAGTATTTTAAGTATTTCTTTTTTTAATACACCTACTTTAGGCATTTAAATGCATATATAAAATACATGACCAAAAAACACAAAAATACAGTGTTTCAAATACAAAATGTAATTAAAATACATATTTCAAGTACGAGTATTTAAATACTGTGCAACCCTGTTTCTGGCATTATTGATAACTTTTGAATTTTTCAAACATTAAGAAGTTCAAAGAAAATGGGACTTACGCCTTTTGGGAAGCGTACTTTGCTCTATTCGAGAGACAAATTTAAAGAAAAACTTTATTCGGACGTTTATTTTCATATAAATCAAGTCTCATCTGAAGAAAGAGAGAGAACGAGAAAAGAGATAAGAGAGAAAGGTAACGATAAAGAGACCGACGTTGGAAATACGTGCTTCGAACAGACATGCAAGTGGAAAAATTTCTTGTGTTTACTTTGCCTGATATTGGAAAAGGGCTGTTTAATTTTCTCAAAAATCTGTCTAGATTCTGTTATCGAGACATTGAAAAAGAAGATTGATAATGCTTATCCAAAATCTTGTTACCTACATTTGCTTCGTTTATCCCTCTCTGTCAATGTACTCGTACTGGTTGTTATCAGTTGGTGAAGATAAATGGTTTCTTAGAAAATATTTTACTAATGTACTATCAGAAGAAATTCAATAGTGTCAACGTATAAGTTCCCATATTCTCATATTTTTGGAATATATTTTAAAAATATCTGCTCAATTGACTAAAAAACAATACAATTAATTTATTTTCGCACAATCAAAAAAATCACGACCACACCAAACCAGATCCGTTGGGATCGACAACCCAGTGACATGCTAATACTTTACGGTTGCTTAACGATTACGAACGCTGAGCGTATTGATGGATTGATTGATTATTAGTGCTTGATTATTAGTGATTCCGGGCGCGTCAACTGTTAGTGTCATTAGTCCGTAAGTGTAGTGAATGTTTTTGCTTGGGAAGAGGAGGTAAACTTGCCCCGCTGGCTGGCGAGATCCGGCGCCGACTTCATGTCGGTTAGCGGGGTTTTTCTCAACCATGTATCTCCCGCCAGCGGGGCAGTATACGTAATGAAAGCAGTACTCCGTAAAATGCAATTTTAGGAGTGAGTGTAGAAACCGATTAGGGACATAAAATTTGAATAGCCAGCGTTCTCGTATTTGATGGTCGACTGTTGCTCAAGTCTTTTGTATGTGATGCAGCGCTGTTGCGAAACGTGCAAGTGGCGGAGTGGCAAGCGCTCGCTGGTGTGGGGCAGACGTAGCCCGAGGCTCGCACCAGGGCCCCGCTCGTCGAGGCGTGGGCCCGGCCCGGCCCGGCCCGGCCCGCCCGGCCCGCAGCGCTCCTTTGCATTAGCGGCGGCTGCTCCTGTGCAACGGCGCGCTGCAACGGCAGACCGGGTGCATCGGCGCACTCGCACAGGCGCCAGACACCATTGTGGCAAGGTCAGCGTTGGCGGCGGGACGCGCCGGCGGGAGCGTGGGCGGGAAGGCGGCTGGGAGCGCGGGGGGCGGGGTGGGGCGCGGCGTGGCGCGGCGCGGCGCCGCTTCGCCGGCGGAGGCAAAGGCGCGCGGCCGAGGCGCACCTCCAGTGGGTGGGGCGGGTGGCGGGCGGCGGACGCCTCTGAGAACGGGAAAGGTAGGATACTTCGTTATCTGGCGGAGACTAAGGTCATACGCGCAACTGCTGCCAACAGAGCAGTCGGCATGCACTGCCCCGAAGTCTCCACGTACAACTGCTGCGTTTTGCAGATCGCCCGCTGCCCTGTGGAACGTTGTTTATCCATCGTCAAATACACATTTTCGG
Organism: Teleogryllus occipitalis; assembly: GCA_011170035.1. Lineage (NCBI taxonomy): Eukaryota > Metazoa > Arthropoda > Insecta > Orthoptera > Gryllidae > Teleogryllus > Teleogryllus occipitalis. The sequence continues at coordinate 208,096 of BLKR01001309.1, read as the reverse complement.
CCTAAGCATAGTCATTTACGTATTAAGGACGAAAAGTGTTTTTCGAAAGAGCAGTGGAGCACACAGGGACCCACGGTGTAAATAAGCAACACCGAGAATCATGACTTTTGGGCCGAGGTGCATACAATTTTTTGTACACTCATCTCTATTTATAGTAGTAGATTAATGAAAATATTCAAATGTTTATACAGATTTAGGTGGCTCAGGGCATCAATTGATGTCACTGAAGTGCCTCCCACCGAGAAATTCTGGGTTCGCGTCCCAGCGGTAGTAGGATTTTCGACACTTGCTATATAGGTGGGTCGATTCAGTCGCTTTCTCGTAGAGATTTCTATGGCCTGCTGCTCCGACCGGCAGTTTTCGTGGTTTCTCCGATCAACACCACGCGAATGTCGGAGAAATACCCTAACAAACGGTCCACTGTCCATCCTCTTCCTTATCCTATCTTCATCCCTTTCTTACACACTAACACTTACATATACTACTCAAGCACACACGACGGGAGAGCAGTTGGGTGTTTAGAGCTTGTCCCTGCTGGGGCGCCCGCTGATAGCAGATACCCGGTTGGAGAAAACCGCGTGCCGACGTGTATGTCCGCGACGTGCATGCCGACGTGTACGTGAGCGACGGGTCTCGCCATCCAGGAGGGAGATCACCGCCACCTCCCGAGCAAAAAACATGAACAACACATATGGACTAATGACTTTTGCAATTGACGCTCCCGGAATCACTAATAATCAACCAATCCATCAATACGCACAGCGTTCGTAATCGTTAAGCAACCATAAAGTATTAGCATGTCACTGGGTTTGTCAGTCACAACGGATGTGGTTAGGTTTGGTCCCGGAATAAAACGTGCACTACACTTAGCGGACTAATGACATTAGCAACTGATGCGCCCGGAAACATCAATCAAATTTTTGTGATTTCAAAAGTTACTATCATATCGTTCTCACTATTATATTTGATATTAATTAGCAAAACAAAATACGCGAAAATCATTCACTTTTTTAAAAAAATGCACAATAGGTTCTTCATTGAAAGCTCTGTTTTTGAAAAACCCGCTTCATTCAGGAAAAAATTCTATCTTTTCTATTGTAGTCATAGGAACCCCGAAAAACGTTACCGGGAGTGGTAGTTCAGCGCATCAACTGATGTCACTGCAGCGCCTCTGATCGGGAGGTCCTAGGGTCAAATCCTGACGGCGTCAGGATTTTCGACACTGGCTTTTCAGCTAGGTCGAATTCAGTCGCTATCTGGAGGAGAATTATAGCGACCGTGTGTTCTGATCGGTAGTTTTCCATGGTTTCTCCGATAAACGCCAGGCGAATGCTGGAGCAATACCCTAACAAACGAGCCACGGACCGCGCGCAATCTTTCCTTCCTCTTCCCTGTCCTATCCTCTCCTCTTACACACAGACTAACACTAACATGCATTACACGATCGCATATTCCGGGAGACCGGTCGGGAGCTTAGAGCTTGTCCCGGTTGGGGCGGTGCCCCGATGGTGGGAGAGGGGGGAATCCCATTAGCCGACGGTACGTCGGCGACGGATCTCGCCACCTAGCGGGGAAAGATCGCCGCCATCTCCCGAGAAAAAAATGCACTACACTTACGGGACTAATGATCAACGCAGCTAATGATTGACGCGCCCGGAAACACAAAAAATCAATCAAAACCGAAAAACGTTGACATTTTTGAAATTATCGAAAACTGAAGTGTTCAACGAAAATAAGACCTCTACCATTTTTTGAACGACCGTTCCTATCCGAGAAAAAAAAAATTAAGTAAAATTTTGAAAATATTGTGAACACCTAATGTAAAGTATCCCCAAAAATCAAGATATGCATTTCAAATTCGCAGGGTCTCGATTTCGGCCAGATTGATCTGGGAATATCAATTTCGAAAACAATCATTTGAACGGTTTAGGTGCTAGCGTTTACTACAGACGGTCGTTTTGCCGTCAACTAATTTTTCGATATCAAAGACACGCAAAACGTGTATTCGGACTACACAACTTGTTGGAGGAAGTAATTTACTACAAACAAAAACAAGATTTATTCGTTTCTACCTCTTTCTGCTGACACCACTGAAAACGATTTATCCACTTTTAAGATATCAGGGCCCCGCAGTTTGAATTTTTCTCTCGAAAAATCGCCACAGCATTTTCTGATGCCACAGCATTACAGAACTTTATCTTTACTACCTTAAGTGTGTAAATTAGTTAGAAAGTTTAAAAAATATAATTTCAAACAGCAGAAAATTCATTTATCTATGACGAGTAATAGAGCTAAATTATATTATCATTTACATCTAAGTTAGTTCATCTGCAAAATGCTTATTCTTCCTTTCTCGTTCAGTATGTACTTGTATTGATGCAGCGGAAAGTGGGAAATTTTCGCCAGAAAACTTGCATTGTGGAACCCTGGCATTGAAAACGTGGATATATCTTGTTTGTATTTACAATAAATAACTTCCTCTAACACGTTGCGTAGTCAGAATCCCCGTTTTGTGAATACTTGATATCGAAAAATTGGATTAAGGCAAAACATCGGTCCGTCCGGCTGTGGTCAACACTAGTGCTTAGACCATTAAGAAAATTTTCTCCAAAATTGGCATTCAACGATTAATCTGGTCAATCTGAACAACATGAGAATTTGAAACGGATATTTTGACTTAAGTGTGTACTTTCCATGAAGCTTTAACATCTTCAAACTTCTCTCAAAACTGGTTACATATTTTTTATTTAATTTTTTCCTCAAATAGATCAAAGAACGCTTAAAAATCGAGGCAGGTCTCGCTTTCGTTTAAATATCAGAATTTTGAAAAGTTACAAAAGTTCAAAATTGTTTCGGCCTCTATCTACAGCTACAATATTAAAGTCAGAGATTTTTCCCTTAATGAAATGTTTTTCAAATTCAGACCTTGAAATTCCATTCACAATTTTTGGAAAATATGAGTAATTTTCGCGCGAAATAGACAATTTTTAAGCAATTATTTTCTCAAAGATGGCTCCGATTTTTTTGTTTATTTACAAAGCACCAAAGCAAAGGACGCATAAAAATGGCTGGGTTCGATTTTTGCTGAGCTCTGTATTTCCAAATATTGCAAAATATCAACAACGAAAAACTACAATATAAACGATAGAGGTGTTTACCTATTCTAAGAAATGAGAACTTTAAATATAATATTGTAGATACTTTTGCTAAATTTTTGCTTAAAATATAGGCAATTTATATTTTTTTTCTCAAAAACGGGTCACATGTTTTCTTTAAATATTATCCTTGGGTAGAGCAAATGACATTTAAAAGTGTAGGCGCACATGGTATAGATGCCATTGTCAGCAAAATCTCTTATTTCCACCGAGCGTCAATTATTATGGTAGTTATGGTAGACCCGCAAGTGTAGTGCTTCTTGTATTTCTGGTGGAGGCGGTGTCCCTTCCCCATTGGAACGTGAGATCCGGCGCCGACGTGCATTTCAGCTGGCGGGGTACTCTTCTCCAAGTACATCCCCGGGTGAGACATCGCCTCAGTCGGGACAAGCTCCAACTGGTTTCCCAACACGTATTGTAGTGTGGTGCATGTTAGAGTGTATACGTGCACGTGCGCGCGTTCGTGTGTGATTGTGTGTGTGTGTGTGAGTGTGAGAGAGAGAGAGTGTGTGTGTGTGAGAGAGAGAGAGTGTGTGTGTGAGAGAGAGAGAGAGTTTGTGTGTGAGAGAGAGAGAGTTTGTGTGTGAGAGAGAGAGAGAGTAACGGGAGGGGAGACAAGGATGAAGAAGGATCTGGATCATGCATGGTCAGTGGCCCGTTTGTTAAATTAATACTCCGACATTCGCCTGGTATTGGTCGAAAAAAAATCACGGAAAACTACCCAAACGGGACAAAGGTAAATTTCCCGCTGAGCCATTTCTGTCGGCAAGAAAGGGAAGGGAGTTCATTCTTTATTAATTTTTAATACGGAATGTAATCCAGTCGTTATCCTTTCTTCGCTTTTGTCTAAAGCAGGAGTGCGGGAGGCCGCCCGTGAGAGTTGCGGGCGCGTTTATCACCTGCGCAGGCTGCTGGTGGTGGGTGCGGGGGGGTGGAGCGGTGAGCGGTGGGCGGCGGACGCGCGCACCCGGCAGCGCCACGCCGCCCACTCGCCGCCCACCGGCTCACGGGCCGCACCTCGGGGCCCCCACTCCCACACCCCAAGCCCCAAGCCCCACGCCCCACGCCCCTCGCTCCGTTGCGTCACAAACGGACGCTCCTCCCCAATCTACACTTCTGAATTGCCTTCCAAGCCTTTTCATTGAGCACGCAGATTTCCACTTAGCAGGGCTACGGACCCCTTAATTTCAGGTTGAAAATAACTCGAGAGCCGCGGCTCGTATCGATGTCAAAATTACATTTCTTCCAAAACGTAGGTCCATTTGCTTATTACACTTCTGAGAAATTTCAGTTTCTACATCAATTCAGAAAACAGCCAGTAAAAGCCCTTTTCCTGGAAAATAGTCAAATCTCAGGCATTCGATCATTGTAATAAAATATGTACTACAAATCTATATCTGCTAATTTCGTGAAATATTACTGATTTAATTTAGAAACTCGGGATCATGATATGGAACATTATATATTTCTTTCCATTATTTTCTAACATACAACCAAGAATACAGAGACTTGTTCATGAGTAACTGGCAGTGATCACCAGACGACACCCAACATCTCCAAATGCAACGATTGAATAAGTATAGTGATTTTTTCTTGGGGGGGGGGGGGGTACGATGTCTTTATGAATAGCCTAAGCCTTTATTTTGAATTAGAAATTCCATCCAGAGTTCGTTCGAATCCCCTATGTTCCCTTTATCGTCTTAGATGGAATAAATGGAAAACAAAAGAGCTGGGGTAGACGTTCGAAACAGGAGAAGATCTCGACATTGAACTGTTGTGGGGGATTGGAGTTCATTGTCTTTTTGCGGTTTGTGAAAAAAATATCTCTAATACAATAATGTTTTAGAAGACAGCTGAAAAATATAAACAGCAGATTTTTAAACTGATAAATTACGGTTTTGTTCACCTTCCAGTTCCCAAGGCCAAGAAAGAAACATATTTTGCAAATTTTCTTCATAATATTTCAGTTCCTGCTCATATAAGATCATTTTTTCGATTTTACAAAAAAAATAAAACAATTTAAGAAAAAAATCTATTAGATTTTTAGAAAAATAGATGACACCAGGAGGTGCCTTTGGACATTGTACAATGAAGAGATGTTAGTAGATCACAACTTCATTTTTCTTTGTTGCACTTACTGCAAATTTTTCCAGTTATTTTGTGACAAGTTCGTGCTTATGTATTTCTTCGGGATTCTTTTGGAATATTTCCATTTGTTACACTGACTTCCAGGGGATTCTGATATTTGAAAAGATATTCCAGTACAATGGTCCTGCGAAACTCTCAGGACGTCATTTTGAAACTTGGTTCTGTTGATTGGTAATCAATAATTGTCGCAATCAACCATTGTTACAGGCAGCATCAAGGCCACAGGCAAAGAGTGGATATCACCACTTACGACCTCCCGGCGATACTCGTAAAGAATCAACGTTCTCATCGAACTTGTCGACACCTCCCATGTAAAGATAGTATTTCCGTATTATATTTGAGTAATCAATGTTAACTTTTCCCACCACAAACAGAACCTACTTTCGATAATGGATGAATACCACGACAGTTTCATAACGCTAATATTACACTATATTCTCTCACAGCCTAAAAATCATTGTTGGCGATAATTGTGTGTTGATATTGCACATATTATTCAAGAAATAATTTGTGTTACAAAATAAAACAGATCAATACCGTTTCAGGGAAATGTATCTTATTTTTTACCTCTATTTCGATTGGCGACCTCAACATCCTTTCAGGAAGGCGATTAATCTTTTTAGAGCATTCATCACCACTTTCCTCGACTCTCTGAAGCCCATTTGAGGGCGAAAATAAACCTATTTCAACATCATCAAATCATCATATTCTGTTTCTTGATATGCAACTATTTCTTGAAGCGCGAGACAGAAAAGTAACGTTTGCCAGTTTATGAGTCTAACTTCATAATACTTCCCTCAGAACCCAATAGGTGCCTCATCACCTTCTTTCGAAACAGTTGAGTCATAAATACTGCAAACTATTTCAACCAAATTTAATCTAAATATCTGAAAATTGAACCATTGAATAATATGTATAACAAAATAATATTTATAATTTTGAAATATTATTTCAATTAATATGCGGCGAGCGAGCGAAAACACAGACACTATTGCACCTCCGAAATAAAACACATAAACAAAAGAAAGTTGCCCAACTACCAAATAGATTTTCAACTTCTGGGATTATTTAATAACAAAACTCAATAACATATACTATTTAAGTGAAATATTAATACATTAAATTACAATAATCATTCATTAAACATGTGGCACCTTTAAGATGCCTCTGAGAACTGACGAGTTAAAAGGCTAATCCAAAAACAAGGTACGCGCCCTTACGAATTACTATGATGTAATCATCTAATTTTCGTGTGAAGAATATATTACAACCGTGTATTCAGGTGGTATAGTTTGGGTTGCTTTCGAGGACATTTTTGCTTTCATACAAAGGAAATACTCAAAGTTAGTACCAAGTCAGATATGTTAGCCAACTTTCTCCGACCTTTCAATCCGCGAATGAATTTTGGTAGTCAGTGGACAGCGAGCAAAAGGGAGTCTGACGGCTATTGAATCAGATTACACCGGGCTTCCCCAAGAGATCCTTTTCCTTAATAATTAATTAATCGATCATTCCAAATTCCTTCGACTAGTTAATACCCAAATACTACAGCCAGCATGTAATAGTTCCCTACAAGAGAAATGTCAAAACACGCTTTCTCCTGTCGTCGCTCATTTTGCGAGAGGCGACACTTCCAACTCACCGAGGAAATGGCCAATGATATTACACATTAGAGAAAACTGAACTCTGGTAGAAAGTATGAAGTGTCAAATGGAATATTTTATAGTACGCTCGCGGATATATATATATATATATATATATATATATATATATATATATATATATATATATATAACCAAAACAGAACAAAGTGAGACTTGTCGTTTACAATGTCAAATATTTGCGATATCTAAACATATTATTTTCCTGAGGAAATTTTCTTTATTTTTTACATAGACCTCAAAATAGATATGAAACTATCAAACAAATTTTTTAAGGTTTACGTAAGTCGCTATTCGAATTTCAGTAGTGTGACACTGCTGGTGTCTTGCATCAGGAGTACCATCTAAGGCAGAGTGAAATCTGAATAGCCTCTTCTCTGTCTGTCTGTCTATCTACCTCTCTTCAACACACACACACACACACACACACCTTTATGTTCACTGACCACTTGAAGCAGCTGCACCCTACTGATGTTCGATGAGTCGAATCGAAACCAATGGAGCTTTACACTTCACAAAAAGTCAAACAAATACGGACATAGCCGCAACTAATGCTGGGTGTTGTCGGGTCCACCCTTTCCAAATCCAAAAACGCAGCTAAGCCCACGTATTTTGCATAAGCTCTATTCAAAGAGACGCATCATCCTCAGGTGTACAATTGCTATGGCAATACACGTCAGAATTTTTCAATGAATATATCCATTTAACTCAAATAACACAATTTATTACTTCTCTTTTACGTTAATAGTGAACTGTTCTTGCTCATAAAATAGTTTCCCGGGGATAGAATTACCGAAATTATTTGAATTAGTCAATTGTGTTCCTCATGAATCAATATGCACGCCCAATCGCCAACATGAAGTGCAAATTGCAACCTAATTGTTTGAAATATAAAATGAGAAAGTTATAAATGCATAAAAAGTAAATAAAATACTTGACGTAAATAAGTAGAAAATTGTACTTCAACTTCATATTTCAAAAATTTAGATCAATTATTCAAGTTATTTTCCGTTTAATATTCCCAATACATTAGTTCCACACATCTTGTCATTGTTAATTTACTTTAATTTCTTATTCACTTCTTTTACCATTTATAATTACACATTTTCTTATTTATTTCTTGTAACCCTGAAGATGGCCGCAATGCGGCCGAAAAAGCTTTAAGCTGTATTAAATAATTATGATGGAACTACGCCTGACATTTAATTTTGGATTTCGAGAACATCAAATACCCTTCTTTGCTTCCGACGATAACAAAGAATACTAGCTGGATCTGTGCAAAGATCCAGCACTTTGTAAATAATTGTTTCAAAAGGAGAAAGTAGATAATTGTTCGAACTACAGCCTCAGAGCAGTGCGTTACAGCATTAAAAGTCCGATCCGGAGCGAAAGTAACCATTCGAATATTGTAAATCGCTGAGATTAAATTGCACAAAAAATCAAATAGTTCCCTTAATTTCATTATGAAAGATTAATTCTCTCTTTGGAATTCAATTCAATTTTACATTTCGGGTTTCTGAACTTTTCTGATCACCCAACCTACGGAGTGGAAACACCCAAAAGACTAGAGCTCCAAAAATGTAATAGAAAGTTTAAAAAATGTCATTCTGTAGAATACCATTTAAGCAAATACTAATGTAGGTTCCATCTGATCCCTATCTGTCCCCGACTCCCCAACTGTCTTCCACAGTCACCTTTATTTTCCCATATGCCCCCGCCTGTCTCTCATTTTTTCATCTTTTCCCACCTGTCTCCCATTTGAAAGTATGAAAGGAAGGATTGTCATAAGTATGGGTTGGATTGAAATAAATTTTTTATGTTACTTCATCTCAATTTAATACGGTGACATATCAAGCGAAATTAGCAAGATCTTGGAAATAAAATACAAGAAGACTAAATATTTTTGATTGTACAAAGAAAATGGGACATTTTGAGCAAAAAGAATGAATGTTAGTGAACATAAAATAATAAATGATGGATATAAATATTCAGTAAGGTCATAGTAATAACTAAAATGAAAATATAAACAAAAAAGGAGTAAATACATGTAAACACACTACGCTATTATTCAATTTATTTGTGCATTTATGTTGGAAACGTCCATCATCTACACTCAAACATACAGCTACAGTGTTGTTGTAGCTGTATGTATTTGTAGCTGTTGTATTAGCTGTAGTTGGAGTCTCTTGGAACCCGCGGTTTTATAGAACATCCCAAAGAAAAATTCTAACCTTTATTCCCTCTTAATCCAAAGTAACAATTTTATTTCAATCCATTTTATACTTACAACAAAATATACGAAAATACGGAAGGTGGAAAAAGCAGAATTCATAAAATATACAACTGCTTTGTGAAGACTTGTAATTCGTTTCGTATTTTTCAAAATTGCGATCTCTGACTCACATGTACCAATAGCTTTTTAGCAGAAACGACTCTATATGACCTTGCCCAGCGGGACAGTGGGATGTGCAGTACATTAAAATTTTCCATCAATCGTAAGTCGCAATAACTCAAAATTATTTTAAAAAGGCTTATCTACCACACAATATGTGTATCATTGGATTTGCCTTTTACACCTGTCATGATAATATAAACAATTATTTATAATTCCATGTAAAAAGACAAAATTACCTCAAAATTATCTCGAAAAATAAAAAAGTAATGAAGACGTATAACAGTTAGCCCAATTCCCTTGTGCACTTCCGTGAAAACTGCATTGCAATATCTTCAACCGTTCAAAAATTACAGGAGCTGCTAACGTTACGTGGCTCACTCACATATAAAGAGAATATTTCTGAGAGAAAACGCTTAATTAGATGATAAGCAAATGATACTTGGATATACTAATTTACAGAACTTTCAAAGAAAACGAAATTTATTGAATGAGACTAAATGGCATATTTTTTATTACAAACCACTGGCAATAAATCAAAATTTCATTAAGAAGATATTTCATATAATTTGTTTCCTTATTTCACCGTGATTTTGACGACAAAATTTCCTCAGTGTATATACAGCCTGAAAACTAGTAGAAAACTGACTTTGTAATTGAAAATAAGTAATATCGTATAAGTATATTGTGTACGACAGAATTTCTTGTAAATATTTTTCACAAATCATGATTTTTACATCACTTTCTTTGGAATATTTTACTATCAACATAAATGTAGGCTATTCTTTCAGAGAAAACATCTTAGTCATCATCAAGTGTCTCTATACTTGGTTCTGTTACTTTCAATGAGCTCAAATTCTTTTAACTGCTAAACATTTCTAAAATACAAAATAAGAGAAAATTATTTATTACATCTACGAATCGAGTTCATTATATCGTAATGTGTTTCAACCCGCGATCTGCTTTCCACAACACTTTTATAGATTACGTAATCCAATGAGTTGCCAGAAACTACTTTTTATGGAAGCAATATCGAAATCTTCGTGTGTGTTCTGACGAACACTCTTCACTTGACCCCAGCATTTAGGAGAAGTCCTCTCATCACCTACTATGCGGATTTTCATGAAATGTCGGTTTTTTCTTTTCACTTTAGAACAATGCCGTGTAGTATAGAAATTAATTTTATGTTATGACAAAAAGAAAAGGATCTATTTTTGTCTTTTTTTGCATCTTTCGTCAATTTCGACTAATAGGTCATTATTTTACCTTTTTCCGTATTTTTTATGCATTTTCGCTGATTTAATAGATTTTGATATTTTAATGGTACTTGCGTCAAATAACATTTTCGAGATGTAACAAATGTTCTCCACTGAATTCCTGAGTAGCTTATTCGATTTCTCCACTTAGAAATTGTAATGTCAGCCGTTGTGAGTAAGTAATGTAAGATTCCTGTGGCGCGTATCTATGCCATTATCGGTTAGGCAGCTTTCGGGATAACTAAAGACAGAGATTTCCTGGAAAAGAACACTCCAAACCAAAAGTTTGCAAGCTGAGTGCACTTAAACGAACAGAAGAAGCCTGGATTACATCGGTAACATAACCAGCTTGAGTTCATCCGAACTAGTTTTGATCACATTTTTTACATTTTTCTTTGCTTATAGGGTATTTTAAGATATTTTAAAAGCATTTTATTGATCATTTTTGGCAACGTTTTAGGTCATCAAAATCCGCCCCTACTAAAAACTCCATCTCGATCAGAACAGTTTCCCTCGATCCATTGAACAAATGCCGAGACGGTTCTGTTTTCCTTCTGAACAGTAAATGTAACGTTTCTCCCTCTCAGCCGTCACACATAGTTTCGGCAGTTTTTTTGATTTTAAACAAAAATAAATAAATTTTAGGTAAAGACGAAAGAAAGAAAGCCGCAAAACAAAACTGCTGTGTTCGGAGTGCATTCAATATCATGCTCATGAAATGTCAATTATTCTTATGTTTGTTTATTATTCTTATGGCTATTTTAATTAGGAATTTAAAAGGTAAAAAGTAAAGTTACTAACCCAACTCAACAAACAGTTTTCCTCAATGTTAATCAATTAACTTTGGTCGATATTCTAAAGATTAAGGTGATTCGTGACAACTCTCGACTGAACTGCATAAGAAAGATATCGTACGTCTTTACCTTTGAATCCCAAATTGCTCGGAAGAATTCGAAATTTGGCAGTGCAACTTCTATTCAGAATTTAGATGGGCGATCGTCCAAGAACTTCAAACAGTGCTAACGACCACTTTGATGTGGCTTTACGCTTAATAAAATTCATCATCTGAGCAGTGCCAGATGCGCACCCTGCTTGGAGAATCTTGGTTTCATTCTATTCATTACGTTGCCCGCTCTCCGCGAGGTATATAACCAAGGGAGCTCGGTGCCACAGGATGATCACAATTGCCTCTTATTGCCACCTACAATTGCTACTTCTTGGCTTCATGATTCATCTGATCTTTCAAGGACAATTCGTACACAAGTTTTATAAGTATGACGCATGTGATAACTTGAAAGCAGTTTTTAAACTTAAGGGCCCATTTATAGCATTGAGAAGGATTCACTTAGCCTGACTAAAATCTTATTGCCACGATATGAGACAAGAATGAAACCCAATTACAATACTAGTCGCGAATGACTCAGTTAGAAATAATTTACAGATACCACTGTTTGAAATATAATTGAAACGTATACAGGTTACTAAACAATAAATAAAATAAAATAATAAAAATGTAGAGCGTCTGCATATTCTGTACAAAAACAATAACCATGGATTCTGAACATGTTGAACCGAGTAGATATAAATTAGTTGTATACAATTTACCTAGAGAACAAGTTTCAAATTTTAACACCCTGTTGTCACACAGAGGATAAATAGGTGTAGTGGGATAAAATTTTAAGACTAAATCGTATGAACGGAACAATCATACGAACCCTGAAAAAGAGAGTCACAAAGGAAAATTACTAAATTCTATAAAGTATTAAGAATCTCAACATGTCTACTTGAAAGTGAAAATTGGACAATGACCAAGAAAAAGACCAAGACTACAAAGTGCTGAATGAGATTTCTGGAACAAATAGCTGGTTATAGACTTACGAATGGGAAAATGAATTCAAAAAATTCGGGGAACTTGGGATATGTACGCTTGAAGAGTAAATTAGCGACTACCGAAATTCCTGGATTCAACACACTGAAAGGATGCATAGCAACCCATTGCCGAACAGAATCTTACGCTAGCACCCACATGGGCGAAGAAATCCTGGTCGCTCGAGGAAGCGACGGGGTGATCAGAAGGGACCCGAGGCGTAACTGATAATGTCTGTATACCTGTGAGAAAAAGATACATTTATTAAGCCGAACGTTTGAAAAATATATTACATAAGGTTGAGACCGAATTCTGATGTCCGTGTTCCGTGACATTTCTCATCTTCATGTTAGCTATAACAGCCAGTGCTTTAGTAATAATGGATGAATAATGATAACAGAGAAGTGTACTTTAATGAAACAGTGGCGTGGCTAAGGAGGGGAGGGGCCAGAAGAAGGTTGAGTCATATGGTATATTTTTAGTGATGTCGCGAAAAGAAAAAACATCTGTACATGACATTCTATTGCATTAACGTTGGAAAAACATACCCACCCCATTCACGTATCACATAATTAGTAGTAGTCGTTTTCTTTTCTACTTTTATGGGTGGAGGACTTCAATTTCGCTCGGAGTAGCACAAGCTTTCATTAGGCCACTGAAGTGAAATGGTGAAAAATAATTATGATGAAAAGGAAAAGACATTGGTATAAAAATTAGGGAAACAATCGTGTCGCAAGAGCCACGATCCCGTTTTCTCTATCTGAGATTCCAGGCGCAGATCGGGATTGGAAATCCTGATTTCCAGTGAACATGAGGGTCAAGGCCGGCGTGACCTTTAAACATCCAAGGAGTTCCATCCAAGAAGTTCCCTCCAAGGAACAAATCTTGAACATCCGCAATTCTGATTCTTCATTAATGTAAAATATTTTATAATAAAAAATTATTTGATCTTTAGTACGAGTAGTGCCTGTAAGATGACCAGCAGAATAATTTATTTAGTGATTCCATTTTCTTGAGGATTACTTAGAATGACTTCTGTTTCTCTACACCTCTCCAATCAATGCAGTCAGAGACCGATCAAAAAAATTAATTACAAAGAGGTAAATGTTTGATAAAGTCAACGTTAGCTATATGAATAAGTAAGTGAATATATTTAGTCTCTAATTTAATATATTTCATTTAATTTTTCTAAATTATAATCCATAATATTGAATTAATGTAATCTGCAATCAAACCAACAATTTAATTTTTAGTATAAATTCCAGGAGTTAGTAAATTTCCTCCTGGAAAGCCACATGTTTTTTGAGGAGTATTTCCTTACCCTCCATCCTCTGTGGATTTGTCTTTCCACGTAATTATCTCATAGAGCGAAGGTAGTGTTTAGTAATTATTTAAAAATAGTCCTATAAATAACAGAAAACAAACTTTTTAAACAGCTAACGCAGAATGGTGGCAATGATTGTTGAAGTGCGAGGATGTGTTTGTAGGCAGACACGCAATCGAATCATGATTGTAAGGGGCGTTAACCGATAAGTTGAGGTCGGGGAGAAGAGCTACGTTCATTTCCCTGGAAGCATAAGCAAGTTCCGAGACAACGATAGAAGACCGAGAAACTACGAAACGGAACACGAGGGAGGAAAATTGGGTCATGCGAATTAGGCCGAGACCTTGAGCGGCGGCGACGGCGGCGGCCAATGCGTAGGAGGCGCCGCTAAATGCGCGGGAAGCTGCTGTGGAAAACAAACGCAACAGGGATGTTGCACTTCATCCGGTCGCTCGCGCGTTACACCATTCAATCGGTCATTTCTTTTCGAACAATAATGAATGTGCGCGAATAAAAATACGGAATGTCAAGAGAATTTAGATATGGAGAACAAGATAAGTTTGCTTGTGTAAGCGGTCATTGATTATTTCCAACTCTAAATTTCCTTTTTATCTCGAGTTTTGCACTACTATAAGCATTTGTAACCTTAATAGTCTAATGCATCTCCTTAATGTACAATTAGAATTTATTTTATATCATTATTAGATTACTTTTGAAAATATATAATTGGCAAAGAGTAAAAAAACAACTAAGACCATTATGTGAACGTATAAAACGTGAATTTGTCTAGACGTAAAACAAAAGATTGTCTCAGAAGTTGCTCAATAAATTAAGGAAAATCCGGCCGAGGTCCAAATCCATTGCACAGAATTTGTTTTACACAATACATTTTTAAAGTAATTGCAAATTCGAAAACAATTTTACTATATTTATTCGTAATGTAATAAAAATCGTTTAAAGCTTTTACTGAGTCGGCAGCTTGTAATGGCACAAAACCAAATTTACAGCGTGCATTTTACGTATTTCTTGAACATATTTGCGTTTTTAATCTCGACAGGAGTATTTCTGCGATATACAAACACGAGTTTATGGGAATTTTTTATGATGTGCTGTTGAACTGATTTTGATGACTGATAAATAAAACTAATGTGAATGAACATCTCCATTTGACGAAAATATTTGTCATTAGTTAGATAACACGGTGTTTGCAAACAATTCAGCTCCCTAAATGAAAAGCAAGGCAGCGACAGTATTTCAATCTGTGGAAAAGGGCTCTAATTATCACAAGGATTATTTTAATGCATTATTCCTGTATATTTTTTTGTAAACTGACAATCTAGGTACGTTTTCCTTTGCAGTTTGACAAATCGTTGCTTTCCCTGAATACTTTTGAACTCAAAGTCGAACAATGAGATTTTAATGTAAATCAGCTAAAAAAATCATTTTTATGTGGAATAACTCTTTATCTCTGACATTAAACTAATTGCCGTTCGATCCGATCACGTCACATCGGACCCGCCCCGGAACGATTTACTTTTAGTAAATCCGTCACGGTTTAAAAGTAAATCCGACACGATTTACTTTTATCGAAAATTTTCCGAAAATTCTATTTAATAAACTCATTTTCATAAATAAAAAAGGAGACAAACATTTTTTGTTGTAACTCAAATTTCTTCTATTAAAGGATGCAAATGAGTTTGGTTTAGTAGCAAGATAATAGCGCTCTCCTGTAGAAAATAGGTTTTGGATTTACAACAGTATTTCGGGAAAGTGACGATAAGGAGACGCACATTATGCATTGAGGCACATGCTACAGGATTTATTTAACTGAGAATTCGACCTGTAGGGTCTATCTTGAATTATGCTGATCTCAAACCTGTAATACGTAATAGATTTTTTATTTCGTTTGGAGGAGGCTTTGAAAGCAAATTAAGAGAAAAAAATAATAAAACATGAGATGGTGAGGCATCACAAAAACTGTATTATCAAACTGTTCCAAAATACATTTGTCAGAGAGAACCGGGATAAGTCAGATTACGTCAGGAATAACTAATTATGAAACCTCACGATATTCACATTTAATTTATTTTAAAATTACTGAACACATTACAGAAACTGCACTTCATTGTGCTATGGTGGATAGTCGCGATTGTTCTTCCAAGATAACACCAACTCCACGCCCGGAACAACGCTCCAGGAACCTCATAAAAGAGAGGGAGAAAAAGCTGCGTGCACCTCGTTACCCAGGATATTATCGCTCCATTGTGAAACAATTCACCAACACGGTGGCCCGGGGCTGCACTGGAACTGAGGTCATTGGTAATCCTGCGGCGTGACGTCATGTGCAGTTGGCAAGGCCGCTGAGAAAGCAGCGGCACGGGGGCGAGGGCGGGGGCGGGGCGGGGGCGGGCGGGCGCGCGGGGCGATGACGCAACGCCGCTCCCTTTCCACGCGCTTTCTAACGCGGTGCGGTGCGTCGCGAGCGCGCGCGTTTTTGCCATGTTGCTCCGCCGCGCCGCGCCGCCCCGCCCCGCCCCGCCCCGCCCCACGCCGGCCTTTTGCCCGAACCGGGACGCGCTTTAGCGGCGAGCGCACCGGTTATTTATAGAAATGCACGCGGAAACTTCCAGGCAAACGACGTGTCACGCATTAACGTAATCCAAACAGTACGTTTCGCTCAAGCGCGGGGAACAGCTGAGCGAAAGTCACGAACACGACCGCGGTGTTATTGCTGCGCGGCCGCTCAAAAACGTCACTCTTCCTAAATGGGTTCGTTACAATTTGTCCGTTTATGGTTGTTATTATGCGTCCGCACGAAACAAGTGTTCCATTCCGGGAGCCATTTGAGGTTCCGTATCCCTTTTTTTCTTGAACCTTCAGTTACAGGTTTACAAACATGGGTACTAGTATTGTTTCAGGAATATTACAATCGAGCATGACTAAAACGGGAGTTACGTCCCATGGAAGCAATTGCGAGCTAACGATTGCATACATTCATTTATTTCATTTCAAAACTCTCCCTCGCACGTTTTTCTGCTCTGACTTTGAATTCAATTTCACGATGTTCAAAGAATTCGAAAAAAAAGGACTTGTACCTCGAAATTATGTTGGACTTCGAGTTTTGAGTTTCCATACAAATTCGGCAAATTGCTAAAAGAGACCTTCTGGAGAATCACTTAGGGAAAATTCACTACTGAACGGACACTTTCAGACAAGAAAATTGCAAAGACAGCTCCCGCCCGCAACAGATGATATCAAGGAAAATTGCCCTGAAATCGATTCCCCGGGAAGAAATGTGATTCAACTCAGTCACTTGAGCACCATTTCCATGTCGTAGAGCGACTTCCTGTGGAAGAAAAGTGCTGCCTCACCGTAAAAGAATGTCAAACACATTACGTTCAGTACTCTCCGTTTTCTAATTCTAAGAGCATGACTTTCAAAGAGATAACATTAAAGAAAAGAAACAAAAATACACGTCCTTCAAAATTCTGCTAATCCCTTACTGATATTATGGATTGTTCTAAACATTGCTTGCCGATTTACGTAGTCTTAAAGTGTCTTTCGATATCCCGCCGCCAATAACGTAATTTTAAAAGAAACGTGAACATTTCTAACTGCAAATTTTGGTATTTAGTGCTATATCTACGTTGAGGTAAATGGTTATGGAAAACTGATAATCGATGTGGTGGTTTGCCATTGCATTTCGCGTCATCTTCATGCACGAAAACATTCCTGCAATACATCGGACCCGCCCCGGCAAGTCTTGACCGAGTGGATACTGTAGTAGCCGTTAGTTCACTTGGGTCAACAATAAATAATGCATAAACTTGTAGCCCACCCAGGTAACGCACGCCGTGGCGGAAGCAACCACTGCTCGCGAAGCCAACTGCAGAGATTTCGAATCCCATTATGCAGGTTTTTAACTTGTATTCGTCCAGTGATTGCGTCGGGTGGGACAAAAATAGGTCACCACGCATCTCATAACCATCACGATCACCATTCATTTGTTGCCCTACGTATGTAAATATTCTGAAACAGCCCACCAAGTCTTTGATACTTCGTTGTACCCGTTCCGACAGAGATATGACATCACGGAGAACTGCAGAAATGAAAAGCTGTGATGTGTGAAGAGCGAGAGTGAGCAAGGTGGTTGGAGCGACCGTGCGCCACGGAGTGTGCTGCGGTGACGCCTGCCTTGCGTGCTGTCCTCCGCGTCAGCGTCCACCACCTCCCCTCAGCCCCGCACATGCTGCGCTCAGCGCGAGCTTTCATCGTACAAAAAGGAAGAGAACCTGGGGTGGCTATTGCACGCGGTATTTGCCCGTTACAAGAGTACACAAACATTATTGCATTACATATCTTTGATTCTAATTTCGAAATTAAAGTCGAAACTTTTCAAACGCTCGTGAATGACCAGTTGGGTTATGTGATCGAAGAAGAATAAGAACGAGAGCCCTACTTCCAATTATCTAGCACGTAATCGTACAATTCAAAAACGTACCCGTTTTCAAATGTTGAATGTCCGACCTCCTATTATGAGGCATTTACCGGTATTCCCGTTTATTTCGGTCTCCTTGGCAATCTGAAGGCTGGATATGGGGTCACGAGCGCAGCACGCCACCAGGGGTCACCAAACTGCACGGCGCTTCACCGTCGCTTTCAGGTGCGTGCGAATTAAAGGGGAGCTGCTGTTGCAGGCGGCGCGCGGCGTTGGCTCGGCGCAGCCGCCAGCGGCCTCCACGCCCCGCGCGCAGCTCCCGCGCACCTCCCGCGCACCTCCCACGCACGGGGCGCGCCTTGCCGCCCGTCGCTGGCAGTGCCGGCGCTAGGCAGGGGCACACCGCGCAAGGGGCCCGATGGGGGGGGGGGAATTAGTAAAAACTGAAAAAGAAACTAGAACTCGAGAAATCGTTTTCGTAATCTTATAAGTCGTGGTACAGTGGTCAGATATTTTATAAAATTTTCATTTTTTTACCTTAAATAGTTAATTATAGTCATTACTTATAAGGTAGGATTGTAGGAAATAATTAAAATGACCCTAAATTTAAAATAAGTTCCACTGAAATTTATATTTGTTATTTCATGTATTTAATAAGAAATTTTATGAAGTACTAATTAAACACTACAAACTTGTTAGCGTTTTAAGCTCACCACGGAAATTATTATCTGGTCTAAAGTATTATTTCATCACAAAATACTTTTACTTAAAACCATTATTTAAAATATATTTCCAAACTATTTTTCTGGCTTAAACGTTGTAATTTTTATTATTGGTTGAAATAAAATAACTCAATTTTCTTATATAACTTTCAAATTCTTAATTTTTTGGGGTTGGGAAGGGAAGGGGTACGTTTCTCCATTGTCCGGGGCCCAACATTGTCTAGCTCCGGCACTGGTTGTTGGTACGAGTACAATCAGTACATTTTACCACTAAGCAACCTCTCTTTATAGAAAACGTGATAAGGGATGATTACGGATTGCTGGAGAGAGAATTATCTCCCTGTTCTGCGTCAAATAGAGTTAGGACAAAAATAGAAGTTCGCAAACTAGTGCAGGAGGAAAAGCAGGGGACATGCAACCCGTGACACACGTTGCACTGCAACAGACTTTCTGTCTGCCAGTGCTAGGCACAACAACCCGCGTACGGGTCATGGCGTACCAGTAGCGTCTCGGGCTCGCCGCCATGGGTGAAGGGGGTGCGTGTGGTTGACACGAAGACAGCCCACGCCGTATTCTGGTCTTCTCAACCTGAGAAGTGAGTTTTCTCATCGTTACACAGCAACATGGAACATTGCAAGGAAAACGCACATTATAATCTAGCCCGACCGGGAATCGAACCCGCGGTCACGTCATGGAAAGCGAGCACGCTGGCCAATGAGCTAAACCGCGAGGGCGTAACAGACTTTACCTTCTTACATAACGCAAGCGAATCGTTTTAGGACCCCGAAACGGGGTTTTCGTGTCCCTGAAGTGGCATAAGTTATTTTTCCTATGCCAAAATCTTCACAATGAAGATTTTTTGGACGTTCTACTACATTTTTACTTATAAAACTATGACGATTTTGCGAGTGCAGAATGATAGCACGAATACATCGAATTTACATTGAATGTGACGTTTGGGAAGGAGAAAAGCCATGTTTTTAGGGAAGAATCTGGACTATGAATGAACTGAGTAATTGACTGTGTAATCCGGTTTGATTGCTCAATGCTAAGAACAAAATCCAGACTGAAAATCAGAACAATCATTCACGCAGACAGCACGTACGCTATTCGTATTGATCCAGAACATTTGGAACATAGATCTAGGATATAACTCAAAATTGCGTGCTATAGTTCCTGAGCATTCGATTTTTCGATACGTTTTTCACAATTCCACTTGGCAAAGACATTCGCCACACAGCACACACAAAATTATAAAGGATCGCATCATACTTTTTCTTATAAATATAGCACACAGAATTGTCATTATGGTTCAGTTGTGCTGTGAGAATACTGGTTTGGAAAAATAGATGATGTCGGAGTGGCAAGAGATAAAACATGGAAGTGCACGTCCTCTATGGGCTGTAACACTGACAGAACTAAAAAATAAGTATTTTGAGTTAGATCATTATTTCATAACTTTTTATAACAATGATTATCATAATTCCCAAGAAGCCTGTTAGAAATGTTAACTACATAATTCATCAAATATTAAACATGTGATACCTGATTTCAACCACCACCGAAAACTTAAACGTGTATCCTAAAATTTCATGTCTCAGAAACTACCTTCGGTTTTCTTAGAGGGTATACACTGGTTTCCATTTTCTCGTAAGTCCTCTGGACAAAGGTTTCCTAAGTAGAATGAAGGGCTGTTATTGTAGATTATGCGCCAGTTGGCTGGACGTTGTGTGTGTGTGTGTGTGTGTACACATGTATGTGAACAGATACTGTATATTTTCGGGCACTCTTACCTATTACCTAGATCTCATGTCTTTCTATTTTACTGTCATAATAATAATTATTATTACGATTATTATTTAACAATTATTTATACTGTATATTATATTATTTCACAATTTCGCAAATGAAACATAAATTATGTGTTCAGACACTTGTGTCTAACTTAACATTTAAACACAATATTCTTTGGGACACTGAACTCTGACAACTGAAAGATCGATATGTAGGTCAAATCCATAAATAAGAACAAAAAGTGAAAATACATAGGAAACAATGAATGAAATACATTGAACAGGAAAACATACGTTGTATTGAACCTTAGGTGAATTACAAAACCTTTTAAATTTTTATCTACTAAGATGCGATAATGTTCGATTAGCGCCCTCTTATGAATTCTATAAGAAGTTTCATTATAACATTAGTGCTCTAATGAATTTATTACAATACTAATTGCATGACAACTGGGCGACCCGTGGTATAAGATTACAGCGCTCACCTTCCCTCTCTCGGACCCGGGTTCAAGTTCGATCTCTCCGAATTTCGTACAATGCATGTTCGCGGTTGATTTTCCAGGGTTAGTTTTTTCCTGCTTTAATTCCATCGTTCATCCTTCAAATCATATCGTCACTCAACTGACAAAACCATTCATTAAGGTGAATTACAAGAAATCGACTATTGAACTTAAGTTCTAAATCTTCAATTGATTATCGTTTAATTATAAAAAAATTATTGAATAGTCAATATTATCTTCACCCCTTCCTCTATCCCAATTCTTTTCACTCTTTTCTGGTCGCAAATATATAAATAAAAAATATCCTAATTGAGCTATATGATGCTAAATAACTCAAAAAATACAGTAGCAAATATGGTTTTAAAGATAAGTAACACGTACGCAAGTATAATTTAAATATAAAATAAAATGAAACGCGTATCGCTTTCGCACCAGAAGACGTAAGGCAGGAGATACAAAAGCGACATTCGATTTACTGAGACGTCCATATCAAACTTTTATTAACACGTAATTATAATGGAATTATGATGTGAGAAGTGTGAGGGAACATTGGTAATAGAAACATGAAGCAGTTCCGCTCAAGCGTGCACATAAAATTCCCCGTTTGATAGTCTTTCTAGCTCGCCGGCCGGGCCCTACGTCTGGTGTCTTGGAGGGTCCACGTGAACTGTCACCCCTTGCGCGGTCGCGCTGCGTCGTCGCTGAGAGCCGCACGTGTCCGCCAGGCGTCCGCCCCCGGCCCCCGCTGCCCCCGCTGCCCCCACCGCGACGCCCACGCTTGCGCGGGGGAGCGCACCCGCGCCGCCCCTCATAAATCACCCCCGGACCCTGCCCTCCCCTGCCCCCTCCTGCCCTGCCCCGCCCCTGCCACTCTTCGCTTCGCGGTGTCATGCGCATTCACGGCCGCGGCCTCTTTCGGAAAGACCTCCCGTTTTAACATCTGGAGATTCCCCTTCTCAACTTCGCGCACCGCCTGAGTTGGCTCGGGGAAACATCTGTTGCCACTGCAGCGTCTCCGAACGGGAGGGACTAAGGTTCGAGACCTGACGGTGGCGGATTTTCGGCACTAACCAGATAGCTAGGTCACAGTCAAACTCTGTTTGGAGGAGAATTCTAGCGGCCGGCTGCTCTGATCTGGTTTTCCGTGGTTTCTCCGATCAATAGCAGGCGGATGCCGGAATATTACCTTTACAAACTGGTCACGAAGGGCGCGCGACCTTTCCTTCCTCATCCTTGTGTCTCTCTCTCTTTTTCACACACACTTTCTCCAACATGCGCTGCACTACTAGGTTTGTCGCGACCCACGAATCAGCCGGGCACCGGATCTCACGTTCTAGCGAGGAAGGAACATCGCCACCTCCCGCGGTATAACATACACTTCACTTATATGATTAAAGACCTTAGACGTTGACGTCGCGGAAAAACAAAATAAACAATAAATCAATTAATTTTGTGCAGTGCTGAAAGAGAAGACCAGTGAAACGGAATGGTAATGTATACATGCGTGAATATTCCCCCCACCAAATGTACAGCTTATAAAATTAACAATTGCTTCTTCTTCGAGCTATCCGCCTTGTGGCGCAAGCCCCATTGTGCATTAGGTTTCAAACAAGAGGATACCATGGGCTTCTAGGTTTATTCTACACCGAATTACACACTGACAAGCTCTGCAGGCAACCACCGATAGTGGCGTGTCTGCGGAAAATATGATGAGTAGATACATCATATCGCATGCTGTCTCCTCGTTTACGAAGATTTATTACTCCTCGACGTAATATTTTCTTCGTCCGTGCGAAATAAGTTATAATACTCATAAAAGGTTTCTAACTTACACTTAAAAATAATTTTTGGTGTTATCACCCTACTTTAATATCGTTTTACAGCCTACTATATAGGTTACTTCTTCTCAGCTGGAATGCTGGAACATGAGCTCCTGTAACGAAGATTCGACAGAAGGAAATTTCACTACCACACAACTTCTTAATGTTCAAACAGTAAACAAACTGAATTTAATTGTTATGTAGTATACCAAAACGTGCTATTGGAAAATATATTTCACCACAATCGTTTTGTAGCATACACAGTGAGGCATCCCAATTACAGGATACGCAGTGAATACATGAACATCAGAAAGGACTGTGGACAGGATAGTTGGTCCAACGCATTTCTATGAATCGCGCCCACTACGTTCTAGTCTCTTCATGTAATACCAATTCATTCAGTGAGAGATAAGTAGAAGCTATGCGAATCTTCCGTCAGAACATACGTACCATCCACCCAGTCCAGAGTAGAATAGATATCTGCGAGACATTGCGGCTGGCCTTGTCACAGGGTTTGGGCAGCTCTCGAGAGAGCGGCGATGAACACTGTAGACTAATCCCGCGTACGGCGTAGTCGTTTTCACTATGTTGATTAGGCGTGTTTGGCTCCATCTGAACCATCATATCATTTATGATCGTTCACGCCTCGTGATCACTTTATCTTTTTTAACATAATCGAAAGCAATGGCAAATCACCATTGCCCACCCACCCAGGAGAAGTTATAATGATGTATCTCCTCCCTTGCCTACGTTCAGAAATGAGAATGTCACTCATCCACTTACACATTGATATTAAGGCAATACACAGGTAGGTCAAAACCTATCCTACAAGTATTAACATAAGTTTGAATTTATAAATCAATTCAAAACATTACATGGAATGATGTAATAAACGGAAAATCGTGTATACTATTCCAATTAAAATTTCAGACATACAAAAAATATTTGCATTAATATTAACACGAAATTCAAGCAATTAAAGTTTTGCCTCACATTTAAAACTGCGCCATTCAAAACTCAGTAGCAAATATTTGTGGGAAACACATCAAGATATCACCAAGTAAGATTATGTAGTTTAGTATGTAATACAATACGTGTACTACACGGCATACTTTGTGGCTGGTTCGTTCCAAGAATTCCGTACATTAAACACCGGTGACGTACTATGAAAGAATATCTTGGGAGGCAGAATGAAACAGCTGCTGACCAAGTCCTCTTGGAAATGGAATGCGAGAGTCACTCACGAATAATTTGAGCTGCTATTAAACGAAAGAGAAGAAACAGTAGGCTGTTAGTAGAGCCTCCTACTCTTACATTAACGTTTTCGAGAAATAATAAATATCAGAATGATCCACGACATTCATCATGTTTATATACAATAGTTACACAATGTAGTACATTGTAAGAACATTGATACCTCACGAGCGACTCCACCCGATAGCCTTCGACTCCGCGTTCTTCCACGTTACCTCAATTGATTTTACAAACTTTTACAATACATTTCCAGATGATAATAAACGATTCAAATCTAATATCTAAAAGTTTAAATGCGAAGTGAAATATTTTCCACTGTTTTTATACAATTAGAGACTATACTAGCATCAAAAAGAAAATATTATTTATCTTAACAACGATACGCAAATATTAGTCACCATTGGTACTGTGTAATTCTAAAAGACTACATATGCATGTAATAAATATTGTACCTCACCTTCTGGGTCAATGGCCCCAATCTCATTCAGGTTTTCGTCCAGTTTCCCTAATCCTTTGAGTAAATATTGAGATGGCCTCTTGTTTTGCTTCTGAGCATAAACGTAGCTTCACTATGTGCACGTTTTCTACAGCCCAGTGAGGAATATACTTATTCAAATAATCATTCTCCACGTTCTCGTGACAGGAAGTCGATTTCTTCATGAAGGGTACGTTGAAAGATAAACAAAATCTGCAGCTGAATTGCCTTTGCAGAGAGTTTTATTAAACGGGAGGATCAACCAACGTTAAGAAGTATTGAAATCCGTCCAGCAGACGTATAACGTAGAACATATTATTTTTTTAAATAAATATTATTTTTACCTAAGGCAATTTTTTAGGTCATAAAAGTTGTTTGAACTTTTCTGGAAGTGTACGTACATATTGTTTTAGTGCAATATAAGGAAATAGACGTTGTCTTGAAAAAATAAATATTTATTCATTTTTATTTGTTTATAGCAATTAATCCCTCGAGTAGCTCATGGACAGTGTGCTAACTTTCCTTGGTGCGATTCCCAGTCGGGGCGAAAATAAAGCTATAGCTTTCTAATACAATTGTCTCCGTTTTTATAGCTGTGTGAAGAAAGAAAAGCTCAGACAGGGCAAGTATGCTAGATACGGTGATGGGAATATGCCATGATCGCCATATGTCTCTTATCGTGGATATTAAATTCAAACAGGGCGTGGGAATACCATTAGCTGGCAAAAGTCGAATTAACCCGATTCTAAAATGCCAAATACATACAAATATAATTGTTTATAATTCTGATTAACTTGCTCATTAAGTGAAATTTAATTATTTATTATTTTTTATTTTTAGTTTTAATATATTTATATTTATTTACTTATTTATTCATTCATTTATTTATTTTGCAAGAACTAGGTCATAAATTACCGTCTTCAGGATTGTTCGCGCAGGGTCGTGTTCCGCGGACACTCGCCCTAATTCCTTGAAATTACGATTGGGGCAATGTCGAACATGTTTTAACTGAGAACGAAAAAAGATGGCTTACGCTATGGAATTTAATAAGAAACTTTCGGAATGCCGGGAACTGGTAACTTTAAAGCCAATGTGAACTTGCGTTTAACAATTATTTGTATTATTTTTATGCATGTATATACCACTAACATACACTCCTATGTTAAAAATCTGTATGAAAATACTCAACAAACCTTCTGGGAGAGACTCCATACTGCTATCGGTTTCTACACGGCTTCGTACGGACACTATTTCCAAACAGAATCTGCCTCTCTGTGACATTCGGGCACTACAGGCCTACTGAACCCCGCGAAGGGTAGGTTCGGGTGACTACTGGCGTCGGGGGACTTGACAAAATAAAACGAAGTAAGTAGAAACAGATGGCCCGAAGTATACAGTGTGCCGTAATATGTGGAAAAGAACAGTAAACATTATTTTATTTTCGAGACTTTGACCAGAATTTCATGAAATTACTATAACATCAGAGATACAGGGACACGCCAAATTGAATATCTCAGAAAAAATGTAGATATTCATCATATTTTAATATTAAGTTATATTTTAGATTATGGGTAGAAGTTGCAAAATTTACTTTTTCTCTTATATTTTGTGAGCGCAGTTGCAGCTTCAAGGCGATGACAGATGACTCCAACGTATGTTTCGAAACGAACATATTCGACAAATTCGAGAAGGTTTCCTTTGGGCATTTTTGTTGGAGAGCTGAGCAAATTTTCATTTACTATACTTCTTCATCTCTTGAGAGATCTTGGCATAAACATTCCCTGAAGTACGCTTTTGGATGAGATTGAAAACTTGTGATCACATTCGGAAATGTTTCTTATAACCAGCTAATTCTAGTTGTGTTTTAGAGCGGTATCTCACATACGCTTGTTTTTATGTTCGGGAAGATCATTCATTTTTAAATTCTCAAGCTCATTTTACTACTTATTATCTTATTAATATTACTCTTATTCCCATAATCATCTAATATTCATTTTAACAATTGAGTAGAGAAAGTTGTCTATATCTTTTCTAAACACTTATTACAATGATAAATTACATGTTGAAAGAAATGTAAAAGCAAGGAAGAGAAGCTGACTTGCAACTTTTCTCACGTCTGGGGACCTTCAGTGTCTACTGTAGAGGTCACTCCTTCAGTCCTCTAATTCACCTTCGTCTCCGAATCCGAGAAATATAGTGACTTGTTCCTGGCATACCATCTGCTATTTTTTAAACAAAATTCTGGGTTTTCTAAGCGTTTTAACTTACTCAAAAGGGAATGGAAATTACACATTTGCTTTCAATTTCGAAATATTCGGGTAAGAGTCAGCTGTGTGAATTATGTTCATTTGAATTCTAAGAGTTGATAATGTGATAATACGCCAATAAATGTTAAACTCACCAATGTATTGTTACGCTTTGGGGGGGGGGGGGTAATATCTTTAAAATAAAATAATATAAGATAACAACCCCAATGTACCCTCTGATACAAATGGAAACTAGTGATGCTACGCATTACTTGTAACGGATACGCAATTTTATAATACTACATGAAACTGTAAAAGTATGTCCAACAAGCAAATATGTTTTCTCCACACTGGGACTCAAACTCATGTTCTAAGAGTTTACACGCAAGTCAGCTTACCAGTCCCACATTACAAGCCTCACAGCTAAATACTACCTTCTCGGTGCTTTAAAAACAAAGTTGAATATTTGCTTTTGATATTTTAGAATAGTTCAGAGATTTTCATTTACTTTATTTCAAGATCTAATTTTAAAGAACGGATTGCATTTCGAAACAAATCTGTATTACCATTATTGTAGTTTTGCAAAGTTAATATTTTACAATTTTAGGAAATACAGAGAGTTAACCCAAAATGGGACATCCTCCAATTTAAGAATACTTTGTTCTTCTTATAAGAAAATTAAGGGAAAAAAATGAAGATTTTTATTTTGAAAAAAATATATTAACCATTATTCTAGTAAAAAATTCCACGAAAACTACTCGTATTTTCAAAAAAGTAAAAATGTACACGACCTTATTTAAAGATCTAATTTTTAAAAATCATTAAGGGAAAAGTCTAAAAATCAATATTGTAGTTTTTCTGTCTTAATGTTTTGCAATTTTCGAAAAGACAGAGTTAACCAAAAATATTGATCTTCAGCATATATTAAGCGTTCTTTATCCGAGGAAAAAATTTTAAAAAATATTTGGAGCGGTGTTTGAGAAAACAATTGTTTAAAAAATACCCGTATATCACGTAAAATTATGCGAAAACGAATAAGATTTTCGGAAAATTGTACACGACCTTATTTCAAGGCATCATTGAAGAACAGATTTCATTTTAAAAATATATCTTTAATATTGCAGCTGTGGGAAGTCGGCGCAAAACTTGCAATTGCTTTTGCGATTTTCGATAGAATTTGAGATTTGATAATAAAAAATTGGTAGCCATTTATTAAAACATTTTGAAAATGAAGTTTGATCTAAATTACCCCCAAAAGTCAAAATATCCGAATCAAACTAGGAGGACTTCCACTTCGTTTCCGAGAGATATCAAGAGAAAATTGTTTCAAGGGTTTAGGGGCTAGCGTTGACTGCAGACAGATGGACATACTGACGGACATAAGACACATTTTGCCGTGAACCAGTTCTTCACTATCAACTACCCACAAATCGTGGATTCTGACTACACAACGCGTTAGAGGAAGTAACTTCCTACATATTGGATATAAGAATGAATGGACTACATATAAGATTTATCTACTCTTTCGATACGTGGGCCCTTCAATACGAGTTTTTCAGTCAAAAAATGCGAATTTCTGACACAGCATTGTAATAATAGATTTTCCAATCTTTTATGATCCACGAAACTCGATGTAGCACTGACAAGGAGCAACGTATGTAAAAAGTTGCCAAAACGCTGTGGGAGTTGAAAATGGAAAGCAACAAAACAAACTAGTGACACTACAAGAAAAGTAATTACAATATTGTCAAATAAGTGCAAATATTTGTAAAGGATATTTTGACTAGTAAATAGACCTCGTTCAACAGTGCATTTAATAATTGATAGGTTTTGTGTTCATAAAATAGAGAGAAATTTTTCCCAAACAGAGAGACCAGAAGTGTTCAGTGAAAGTCTGTGGTTCAGAAAAGTCGGTGGTGACTACAAATATATTCCTCTACAAACAAACGTGAATGTCACAAGCTGCCGAATTATTCTACGATTAAATTTATGCAAATAACTTTAAAGTATCATATACGTAATTACACCTTGCCTGTCCTCGTAACTAGTAATTGAATGGACGTTTTGCAGGGAAACATGTATAATTTGTTGTGGTTGCTGACGACCGAGTACGCGCCTAGCGTTTATACTGCCCTGCACTGCAGTTCGGTCAAAATAGTTTCCTTTCCTACAAGTCAGCTCTGCGAAATTCTTTACTGCAACCAATACAATGACGTATCTTCTTACAATACCGTTCAACTCGCTTGTACTACTTCCGCTCTACTATCCAGGGCCGCCTTGATCAAAACGCAGCACTTCAAGTCGGGATCCCTTCCCCCTGACAAGCTAGTTATTATTAGCGCTAGAGGTGTGAGCTAATGAGAAGCATCCTGCCCTGAGGCGCACTGAATCAGTGAGAACCATTTCTATAGTTGTTGTTAGGCGTTGGGTCAGACACTTTTAAGTTGAAGTAATCGACAGAAAAAATGTCGCTGTCAATAGAGTATAATATTATGATTTCTATTCATCTTACGTTATTTACAGTTACCTTGGTTTAAAAAAAAATGTTTTCTAAGCACATTGTTAAAATTGATTGATTGATTGATTAGTGACTCCTGGCGCGTCAACTGTCATTAGTTCCGTAAGGATAGAGCCACCTCTCCTGGTAGTGATAAAATGTAATGACATTAAAATCATTATACACAGGTATAATTGCGTGTTTCTAAATATTTTTAACCTTTAGCTAATTCAAATGAAAAATGGTCAATTGGTCAGCCACACGGCTCTTCTCAGAACAGATCTTCTGCAACAGTTCAGCTTGGAGGTATTTAACCATCCACTATATAGTCCGGATCTCGATCCCAGCTATTTCCATCTCTTTTTCTTACACTTTAAGAAATTACGGTCCGGTCAGCTACACTCATATTACAGTGACGCAGTGTTATAAAAATATATAATAGGTCGCTGTCAAACACTAGTATCGATACAAATATTGATCTCACGGTACGACAAATGTCGCAATTCTGGTGGTGATTACGTGGGAAAATAGTACACATACGTTGTATATGCTACAATAAAGTTTTTCCAAGAAATTAGGTTTTATTTTTGTTTACTACCTATGAAAACGTTCTTTCTGACTGACGTTCGTATATGAGCCGTTGAGAGCAAAAGTTATGTAAGTAAAAAAGTTTGAAGGATTTGAGTTAGATACACTGATAGGTGGTTTTAACCTTGTTCTATCACGCGGTAAAATGGTGTGAGTCAAACTTCAATAATTCTTCACTAAAGGCCAACACAATGAAGAAGTAGCCAACAAGCTGTTCATACCACTGCATGCAATTAAGATGTAAGTCACAGATGGGACAAAACAAGCTTATATTATTAACTTAGCAGCTTCCAGGGGCTTCTAAGAACTAGCTTATTGTTTATCTGTACCAATCAGAGGAGAAGCATCTAAAAAAACATTTAATCGTTTTTAGTGATATGTACACAGGTCAAAATCCCAACTTCATAGTTGCTCTCACTTGGATGAAAATCGTGACAAAGTCAGTTACTTAAGCATTATTGACCACAAATTTCTCGTATCACTTATGAAAAAGTACTCCGATTTTGGATATATACAGCAAGCTGGCAAAAATAACATTTAATATGTTCCCTCTGATTGGTATAATACCATCCATTCACCTCGAAAGAAGACCAATACGTGAAATGGTCGAAACAGATTTTAAGTCTACTTTGCAGCTGGTAAAAGCAATTGCCAGAAAGATTAATAATACAGGAGCCAAAGTAAATTGGCTGCAAATACAGTGGATGCGGTTCCTTAGAGAAGAACCTTACTGTAGTCTGTCACTGTAGAAAAAAACATTACTGAACTTCTGCAATGCATACCTCCAGTGCCCTACAATTACTTCAACTCGGTGAAAACATTCCAAGTTGAAGAGATGGGACCATTAGAACAAGTTCAAGATGAGGCCTGCTGTCCCAACTAACTAGCGGCAGCGGTGGCTCAGTGCATCAGCTGATGTCTGAGCCTCTGACCTCTGACCTAGGTGGGAGTCCCGACGGCGGCAGGATTTTCGACACTAGCTTTTCAGCTAGGTCGAATTTTGTTAAAATGTCCTTAACATGCCCATTACACTTTAGGTCATTTATTTCTAAGCATTATAGTTTTATAGCGTTTTTGGTTTACGTCATTTTCCGGAGAGTATGGTTTTGACTTACACCACTTTTGCTCTCAACGGCTCACATATTCAGCACAACAATTCTTTACAAACTACAAGGAAAATAAAAAATAATTGCGGTTTCATTACGTAGTTTTGTTACGGTTTTATACATTAATAGCAAATGTCGACCAATCTTTTCCTTGGAGTCTTGCTGTCACACGCAGTTAGTTGTGTCGTTAACAGTGATGCACTGCACTGAGAATTTAGTCTGTAAACACAATATTCAAATAAATGGAATAACACGATCAAATATTTGCATTTTTCAGTCAAAACGGAAACTATTTCATTGTATGTATTTTTTAGTTACTGGGTATTTAACGAAACCACAGACACCACTCATATGGCTGGAGGCCATGTTTTCTTTCGATTTCTGCGCGCACTGGAAATTAATAATATAAATAACTAAGATTTGAGAATTCGTGTATTAAAACCTCAGCAGAAAAGACAGCCATTATAGTTTTACTTTTTAATTAGATGAACGTTTCGTGCCGTGCTTAAATTTTAATACAAATTCTGGGAGTTTACTCACTGGATTGCTTTTACGTACGAAATACCAGAGTGAAGTCATCACTAAGAGATAAGTCTTTACCCTCTGCAACTTTCAATGACCATTGACATTTTGCAATGAAGTTTTGCGACTAAATTGTACCACCATATCGCGATTTATTAGTAACGTTTTATGCCGTTCATACAATCGACTAGATAAGACTGAAGATGGCGGCAATACCTCTGAATGGGTTCTTTGCTGATAAATCACATTATGATTGCTGTACTCGAAGATAAAAGACACTGTCACTTTTCCCTAATTTTAAAGCAAAGCAGATTAATGGTGTTATATCACGTTATCCATATTATGTCATATTTTTTATTTTTTTTAATTTTCTGGTTATTAATTCAATTTTTTTAAATTTGTTGCGTCTACACCTTGACGCAACGCGTCTCCAAGCCCCTTAAGGGGCGTTGAGCGCTTTGCACTGGGGGGTAATCCTCCATTAATGTGCTTTACTTTGTGCTTAATGTGCTTAATTCGACTATTACTTTACAACTGGACATTGGACAACTGGACTCTTATTGCCGGGTCCTGGGTAAGAAAATGTGGATAAATCTTGTTCCTATATATAGTAAATTACTTTCTCTAACACGCTGTGTAGGCAGAATTCATAGTTTGTGGGTCTTTGATACCGAAAAATCGATTGGTAGCAAAACGTCTGTCTGTCCGTCCGTCTGTGATCAACGTAAACGCCAAAATCGTTTCGCCGATTTTCACCAAAATTTATATTCCTCGATCGATTTACAGGAATTCGAGCGCCGCGAGTTTGAAGAATATTTTGATTTTGGGGGGTACTTTACATAAAGCCTCAGTTACATTTTAAAAAGTTTCTCAAAAATGGCTCCAAATTTTTAATTAAACATTGTCCTCGGATAGTGTAAAAGACGCTTAAAGGAATGACACTGGTTCATGTTCGTTTAAATCCCAGAATATTTTCGCAAAATTGCAAAAGTTTAATTTTTTGGAGGCTTCCAACAACTACAATATTGAACATAGATTCTTTTCCTTAATGAATTTTGAAATAATATCGTATACAATTTTTCGAAAACATGAGTAATGTTCGAATAATTTTTAGAGAAATTTATGTTTTATTAAAATACTTATTTTCTTGAAAACATCTCCAAAATGTTTCTTTAATTTTTTCTATGTATGTTTCTATGTACGGTAAAAAACTGGTGTTACTCCCATTTTCGCCGAAATATTGTATTGAAAGTTACGAAAAGTTAACATTGCAAAACTACCAATTTAAAGAGATGTTTGTCAGAAATAAAATCTGTTCCAAGAAATGAGATATTTAAAACGATAATGTACATTTTTTTGATATAACAACAAGTTTTCCCGTAATTTCTGCTTGAAGTCAGTGCAAATGATAAAAATACATTTTCTAAAGAAATGCTCCAATTTTTTTCTTTAACTTTCCCCTCGAAAAGATCAAGGTTCTCTTTAAAGAATAGCGCAAGTCTCATTTTCGTTGAACTCTCTGAAGTTTCGAAAATTGCAAAAGCTAGAAATAATGCGAGAAAATATGTGCTGTTGACTAGTTATACTTGTACACTTGTTTTCTGGTAATTTCTGCGGATGACTACAAGAGTTCTTTCACTCTTAAGAGGCCCGAGGTTCCCCCTTAAGACTAGCAAATGCACGATATAACCTTCTTGAAGAGAAAAAGAGATTTTAAACCTTTAATGGCCGCATGTAACTTTTGTTTTTCAATAAAACAAATACGGCAATGTCCCTTAATGCGGAATACGTTTCTAATGTGAAATATCAAATTATCGGACTTGCAATGAGCTGTCATCTGGTGACAAAAATTGGGAATTACTTGAAAGAGGCCCCTGATTGAGCGTAGAAAATGTTGTTTTTTTTTCAGTTGAAGCTCTGAGTGATGTGGCAGAGCGGTTTTCTTTAGAGCGCCAACAAAACTATTGGAGCAGTAAACAAAAAAAAATGTTACTTGTGTGCCGTAAATATTAGAATAATTATCTATATAGTTTGTGTTAGTTGTATATCTAAGGAAATATCACAGAATATATAAAGAACATTGATGCAGATTTTGACTGCGAAACAGCTTGAAATGGATTCGATGTCCCTAATGTGGCATACGAGCATTGACCTAATGTAGAATATTCCGCCTTGCCGCTATGAATAAAATGTAGTTATTTTGCGTGTATACATTAAATTGTATTTTCTAACATATTAATATTAATATTCTATACCAAATTGACGTGTATGATCCAAGAGCACAACTGATTGGGCACATGTCAGAAGTGAAAGATCTGGGCTCATGTCAATGTGCATGTAATCCAAAAACGAATTTCCTCTGCAGGAATTGTCTGAAGTATTTAACCAAACTCGTATTCTTGAGAAAATAAACATTATTCTGGACGTTAATGCGTTTATCATTTGCTAAAAATACAAATTATTCACTATTCCACTTTAGGAACAGGGTACGCCTAAAGTGGAATATATGTAGAACATTTTACTTTCTCTCGTATGTAATGTAACGTTTATACGTAACAAAATAATACGTACGTACATAACGCAGTAATATACGTAGTATAGAGAGATGTAATACTGCAGAAGATATATTTCGATATTTCAACGCAAATACAGGCTTTAGGGTTCGCTGATACCGAAAATGTAATGTGTTTTTTTTTTTTTTTTTTTTTTTTTTTCGAAACGTCCATCCGCCCAGCCGTCTCTCTGTCCGCCTGCCTGTCCGTTTGTCTGTCTGCGAACACTACTAGCGCCAAAATCATGCGTAGGAGTTTCTCCAAATTGAAGAAACCCCTGTTCATCTGGCTCTAGTTGAAGCTTTGAAATTTTTAAAACCATTTTCTTTAAAATTTGGGGGTACTTTACATAAAGCCCCTCAGACATCAACATTTTCTCAAATACGGTTCCGAATATTTCCTTTATATTTCTCGTAAGAATAGAGTAAAATAGACATATAAAGGTGGAATACGTTCGATTTTCAGTTTTTACTCTGAATTTTCGAAAATTTCAAAAGTTTGAATTATTTCCGGCGTCTTCCTACAACTACAAAATTAAAGATAGGGTTTTTCCCCAAATGATATTTGTTGCTCATTAGTTATTTCATTAAGGTCATGTACTGTTTTTGAAACTTTTAGTAGTTTTCGAGCAATATTGCTTGCAATATTTGCAATTTAAAAAAATTACAAAACCAAGATTTTCTCAAAAACGGCTCCAAATTTGTTCTTTAAACTTTTGGTATTGATAGTGCTAACTGCACACTATAAGATGACATAAACGACATTTTGCTCTTTACTTTTGTTTTTTCAAAAATTACAAAAATGTATTTTTTTTTTGCTTTGTCTCTCACTCGCTATATTTACATTATCGGCAATTTATTCACATAATTGTATTTATGAGTACATGTGCTTTAAATAATGCCACACAAAGTTTCTCGAAAACTCAATGGTTTTCTGTTAAAATGAGCTCATAATTTCGTATTTTCAGAAACGCTCAAACGCCATTTTCTCGAAAATAGCTGCAAAATTTTTCTTCAACTTTTTTTTAAAGCGGGTAGTGCTAATTGCAATGTTAAAAATGACACAAAGTTCATTTTCCTGTATTCTTTTGTTTTTTCAAAAATTGCACAAATGTATTTTTTTAAATATTTCTCACGCCGTTAATATGCACATTTCCAACGATTTGTAAACACTATTGCATTTGCGGGTTAAAGTACATTAAATAACTTCATTTGAAGTTTTTCAAAGACTCAAACATTTTCTGTGAAACAGAACTTCAAATTTCCAATTTACAGTAACGTTTAAACGCCATTTTCTTAAAAACGGCTCCAACTTTTTCAATGAAAATTGCCATTTATGACGAGGTTTTACTCTTCTTTAATTGTTAAAGTAATATTTCGTTCTACTATTAGGAAAATGAAAAATTGAGAAAATGTCCAAAAAATGTAATTTAGGCGGCGATAGATGTAGCTGGCAAGAGGATGGGGCAAGACCGTAATGTCAGTCGACACCAAGGAAAGAAAACTTTACTACGAGACAGTCTTTGCCATTCTGTAGCATCACTAGTTTAATTACGAAACAACGTGAATTTCTAATAGATTTAAGAGAATAGTATTAACCATACATGTTTATAAATGATTCGTTTCAGTAATTATCTATACTAGTCTACAAATTTGCGCTTATTTGTGAAGTTATAGTCGCAAATGCAACAAATATTCTACATTCGACCACATAACTCTACTATTACGCTATCTGAACATTTGAATGAATGGGTTAAACAAGTTTTAATTAACTAATTCTAATCTATATAGTAATAAATTCTAAAGCGGCATTTGACAGCGAATCCCTTCTAGACGGCTCAATTGAATTTAATTTTTTTCATCGTTGGTAGGTCATAGTCTAACTTGTGATCTTATATCACTCTAATCAGCTATCAATTTGAAGTAATGATTAAAGTTACAGATTTGATGAAGCGATGAAATTCAGCTGTTTTCCACAAGGGATGCAACCCGTTAGCCATCCGCGTTTAAAATGGGAAGGTTGCCGTACCCCTGCCAGAAACTATTTTCAGGCTAAGTTTTCAGATTTGGATGTAATCAACAAAATGTCCGTAAAAACATTAAACGAGTCTAATTGAACAAAAGATCTCAAGAAACACAATATTTATACACATTTTACTCAGGACGGAAACTACTCCAAACTCATTGTTCTTCGGGCTATCGGGACTCCTTAGCGAATGCACTGGTAGATATATACCTAATTAAAACAGAAACATGTCTGTAAAATGAGGTCCATCTGAAACATAACAGTGAAAAAACCTTTCATTAAAAAATTACGCAGACCAGAGTGCACTTATGGCCCATTAGTTTTCGAAATGTATCTTCAAGTGCTCAGATTAGAATAAAATTAACTACAAAAAATATCCGTAAAAGGTCAAATGAGATGTATTGAAATAGTGATCATAAAACAAAATAGTTATGAACATTTTACTATCCATTAACCGGCTACTCCTAGCATTAGCCATATTTCGGACTTGAGCTGTAATATATTAGAGGTATATGTTACTGAAATCCGAAAAATGGCTAACTCAATAATTGGCCGATTAATTCGCACATCGGAGACATGAATTGGATAAAGGTGTGTGAATGACGATGAACGGATCATTTGGATCTCATACGGATAATAGTATTAGATTTGGCTAAAGTAAAATGATTGACCGTGTGTGAAGCGTCATGTGTTACAAGAAGTACTTTGTATAAAAAAATGTGTCGGAAACTGACAATGAAAAATGCATATCATCTCATATATATCATGTTCTTCCTAATGAAAATGTGTGTCTTGCAAATCATTCAGGAGATGTAAGCCACAAGTAATTTTATCGGCTGAGATATCTCCGTGCAAAAACTGTTACCGCTCCAGCGTTACTGGCCGAGAGATTCTAGCATTTGAATCCCGACAGTGGTGTATTTTCGACACTAGTTACATAGTTACATAGCTTGGTCGAATTCTGTTGTCTGAAGGAGAATTCTAGCGGCCGGCATCCCTGAGCGGTAGTTTACCGTGGTTTCTCCTATCAATACCTCGTGAATACCGAGGTAGTACCCTAAGAGAGGGGCCACGGACCAAGCGCGATCTTCCTTTCCTTATCCTTGTTACTTCCTCTCCCCTTACACACACACACACACACACACACACACACACACACACACACACACTTCACTTTCATGCATTACACCACTTCACTTTCATGCATATTGGATGACCAGTCGGGAGTTTAGAGCTTATCCCGGCTGGGTCTGCGCTCGCCAGGGGGAGATACCCGGAGGTGTATGTATTAGGGTAGAGATTTCAGAGCTCAAGAAGCCGTGCACGGATTGCAGATCTCTCAATAGTACGACACACAGTTCTAAGCGTTTTCGACAACAAAAAATAAAATGACTGTCTCTGGTGAACCCATTCAGACGACTCTGTCCAAAATTGACATTCTCCTATCGATCTGAGCAATCTGTGCTTGCGACCCTCTAATTTGAAATAGATATTCTGATTTGGGGATACTTTACATGAAGTCTTAACAACATTTTTAATTTCTTTAAAAAGTACTACATTTTATTAAATATTTTCTTCTGAGAGAGCAAAGTTCTTTTAAATCAATAGCGTCTCATTTACGTTGATCTCACGGAATTTTTGAAAATTACTTAAGATATATTTTTTGGCGTTTTCCTTCAACTACCAGCGAAAACACTTATCTTTCCTTAACGAAATCTGTTCTTCAAAAAATTTTTTAACGAAGGTCAGGTACAATGTTCCGAAGTATGAGTAATTTTCGCGTAATTTTGCGTGAACTTGGCAATTTTTAAACCATTTTTGCTGAAAGCTGATTTTTTTCTTTTTTTCCAAATGAAGCTAAGTACGCTTATAAAAAATTGCGCAGATCCCATTTTTGATGAACTCTTAATTTTCGAACACTGCAAAATTTACAAATAATACAAGAAAATATGTGCTGTTGTAGCACAACTCGTTCTTCCATGGTTAGGTGAAATTACGTTTCCAGCATTCACGTCCCTCAATGTAGATGAGATCAACAAAGGAGTCTGAAAGAAATGCATACGCTTCAGAAAAAAAATGACAAAACCACAAGTACAGTTTACTGCGAATGGAACTGGTGACGCGGAACGTGGAACGGACATTTCTGGGATCTTCAAGCGACGGTCACGTGTTGCATCCTGTGCCCCGGTCCGGTGGCACCGTTGCCGGTAGGTCAAGGACGCACAGGGAAATCCAGTCACTCGTGCTCGTAACGTTGCTGCATACCGTTGAATACGTGGTGTGTATATCGCAATCCTTCCTCTCAATAACATCAGCAGAGGTAAACGGATGATTAGCTCTACGGACTGTGTATGCCTCAAATCGCATTGATAACCACGTGCCCTCATGGTTGAGCTCATTGGTCAGCGTGCTCGCTTTGCATGACGCGACCCCGGGTTCGATTCCCGGTCGGGCAAGACTATTATGTGCGTTTTCCTTGCAATGTGCCTGTACAAGTTGCTGTGTGACGATAAGAAAACACTTCTCAGGTTGAGAAGACCAGAATACGGCGTGCGGATGTCTTCGTACTAACCACAGGTACCCCTTTAACTCATGGCCGCGAAGGCCGGGACGCTGCTGGTAGGCCAAGGCCCGCACGCGGACTGTCACACCAAGTACAAACAAACCATGTTACTGTAATCCGAAAGGAATCCATGACAGAGAATAATATCTCTATTAGGTAGTATTGTTTCTGAGATATACTCAGAAGACTCGAATTCGAACAAGGAGAGAGAAGGCGAACATTCAAGCTTATTACGTGCTTTTTGCTTGGTTACCTTGTAAGACAATATATTTAGCAAAATCTCCGGTAAGTTTACAGGTGGAAAACAATCCCTTTACCATCGGGACTCATCACGCTATCCACGCCGCTATCATCTTCCTATATGCAGGAAGTTAGTGGGCATACATGAGGAATATCAATTTTGAAGATCAATTGAAGCGAATATAGAAATGAATCTTGGGAAGATCTTACTACGTCAATGTAGCTTTTCCAATTCTCCCCACCCTCCCAATACGTCTAAATGAATACCGGAGGAATTTCGAGTGCGAGAGAAGTTACGCACTATCTGATCTATTTAATTTCGTATTACTATTTTTGTTACATCGACTTATCGCTAACAAAAAAGCACGCCGCCCATTAAAAACAACAGAAACAAATAAGTTGTACTCACTGAAATGGCTCAGGGCATCAATTGATGTCACTGCAGTGCCTCTGACCACGAGGTCTTAGGGTTCGAGTCCCGACAGTGGCAGAATTTTCGACACTGGATGAATATCTAGGTCGAATTCAGCCGCGATCTGGAGGAGAATTCTAGCGGCCGGCTACTCTGATCGGTAGTTTTCCATGGTTTCTCCGATCAATAGCGAGGCAATGCCGGAGCAGTACCCTAACAAACGGATCACGGACCGTGCGCGATCTGTTCCTCTTCCTTGCCCTATCCTCACCGCTTACGTACACACACTTTCCCTTACATTCACTACATTACCACACATGCCAAGAGGCCGGTCGGGAGCTTAGAGCTTGTCCCGGTGGGGGGGGCGATCTCCCGCTGGTGGGTGATACCTGGAAAAACACCCGCAAGCCGACGTGTAGGTCGGGGGTCTAGAGGCCACCACCACCACCACCACCACCCGTGATTAAAATATGCACTACACTTACGGGACTAAACACGAAATAATCACTCACAAATAAGTTGTAACTAAAATTGGGATATGAATACTATTATTCCAAGAAATAGTATTTATTGGTTATATGATTTTTTTCCTATAAGAAGATGGAATTACGAAAAGTGTTGAACGACACTCGGCAATAACACAAATTATCTGACACAGTTGGTTATAAACTTCGGCGATAAATTTATGAATCTCAACCAAGCTTCCTCTTTACCGACTTAATGAAATTAACAAATATTACTGTTGCTGAAAGAGACTTGCGTTGCCCGGCCAATCATCTATTAGAATCATCAATTATCACAATCTATTACACAGGAAATGGAATGAATTCTATCTATAATGTAAAATGCAAGTAATTTAATTTACAATCCCGCCACACTCCTCTCCGCTCCACCCCGCGCCGGCCCTCCCTTCCCCTTCTTCCCGTTCTTTCCCACCCTGCCCCTCCCCGACCCCTTCCACTCGACCTCCCTCGCCAGGCCCCCAACCTTTCGACCCCCAGCCTACACCGCTGCAACGAAATCCTTAAATACATAAACGGTTTGCATTAAACCAAATTAAAAAAAAATTAAAGTAACATTTTCAATAACTCTCTCATTTTTTTCCTCGGCTGCTCAAACGTATTCGGGCAAAATTCAAATGAACTTGCTTCACAGGGTTCAAAGTTAGGCACAATTATACACACAACATTGAGTTTTGATATTACGATTATTCAGATTTTTCTAATTGAATTTACTATTTACGTTTCTCCCTTATTTACGGACGAAAAACAGCTTTCTCATCACTATTCGGGGAAAAAGAAAGTTTGACATGTACAGTGTGAGTCATAACAGCCGACGGCGAGGTGGCTAGAGCGTGTGCCGACTCAGCGCCTCAGTCTCATGGGACGCAGGTTCGAGTCCAGCCCTGGCATGGTTGTTTGTATTTCATGTATGTGTGTTGTCGCGGAAGGCCTTGTGAATCTGCTGACCACAAACCGAGGAACCTGCATGTGTGTCCAGTGTAAAAGTTTAATATGTAACCCCATGAGGAACATAGTAGGTACCCGGCGTGGATAGCCGAAATCAGCATCCCCTAAAAGCCGAAAAAGTCCCACGAAAAAAGGAAAGAAATGAACGAAAACGAACAGTGTGAGTCATAACTGATGAAAATACAAACACGTTCCTCGTAGTGTTAGTCCTTTGCCGTTGTCACCTCACAAGTACAGATTCCCTAGTAAGTGATTTTCGATTTCGTTGCAGCAAGTTTTTTACTGAAACTTAGTGCTCACTTCCAAGAGTTGAAGCATTGCAGTTTCGAGAGAACATTATCATTATTTGCAAGCAGCAAGTCCACTGCCATTCTGATGGACGCCTGTTGGGCAAAGAGCCACGCTAGATTCACGACTGAACCCCAATTCTGTTCATTCACAAATTTGCATTTTTTTCGTTATATTAAAAAATTACGAATTTTTCTTTAGCAATTTTTAGAACTAACTCAGAGCGTCGACACATTTGCAGGTATAACCTTCTGGACTTTTTAGAAGAAGAGAAATTATCAAGAAACTTCTGCACAGAAACGAAGTGTTTCTCAACAAAATGATATTTGAGACAATTGTTTATGTAATTGAAGAGAAGACGGTGGTGCGTTTTTTTGGCCTAAAATTACTCACTCTTATTTCGTTCACGAAAACGGCATTGCTTGGCCTCAATGTGTTATAATGAGTTTATGGGAATTTCCCATTTCTATTTTTTGAAGAAACGTAAGCGTCCTACTAGTGTGCCTCTTATTTCAGATTTTTCTCCGTATTTTTAGTTCCTGCTTGAAGAATCAAGGTATCAAATAACGTTCCGCTTTCGCTTTTGGTTAACAAAATATTTCCGTTTCGGTTTTTGAAAACTAAACGTTTCAGGATCGCTACCGGTTTTTTGTTTGGTTTCAAATAGGTCTCCTACCTTCGTGTAGTGTTTTATTATGTAATAATTCCTAAATAAATTGTTGTAAGAAAAATGTAACCAAAGAAGCTGAGTTAGGTGGCAGTTTGTGAGATTCATATTTACTGGAACTGTACAAATCTTTCTTCAGTCTTAAGAAAAATTAAGATACATTGAACACATTAATAAATACATAATAAATTGAAACACTCACAAAATACGTCTGAAAACTATCTTATTTTATTTCTTTGTTCGAAATTAATATTACCCATGTAGCTTCGTTTTTTTTCATTTTTAGCAAATTAGTATAATTTTGAATAAAGGAAGAGTCTCTTTTTGTCTAATACTTGCGATTAAGTAAAAGAGAATATTTTTTTCCTCTCAAAGGTACGGTAGAAATTTGCCAGAATTATCAGGCACTAATTACTTGAAAGGTCAAACCACTGAAACTGCTTTTGTTTCATGCATTGTGAAAAATATTTCGAAATGATCTAAAAAATGCGTGAGATACACAAACATAGGAGTGGTTATTATCCTTTACAAGTATTTATCACCATTAACAAAATCTACAATCCACACAATTTACTACTAATACTGCAATAAATCGCAATACTTACATCATTTCATCGCTCCTTTTCTAAGCGTTTGTGTAAATGCAGCCGCAACAAACAAATACAACTAAAATAAACGCGAATGATAATCCCATTTCTACGACCAATGGAATTCGTCTCATTTATATAATATTAAAAAAATGAAGTTATAATATACATAGTGTAAGTCATGCCTTTGTAAATGCCATGCTTTGTAGTTAAAAATATGAAAATGTTACTTACGAATCTGGCGGAAACAAGTTGTTGATTACCGCTTATTTATTGAACATACCTAAAACATAAGAATACATGTTAGTAAGTAAAACAATAGTTTTTCCTTTCTTGCCATACTACGTTCTTACGAAGTAAAGAGAGAGTATTTTAAAGCTTCAGGAAAAGAAATGAATTTTCATCAGAATCAGTTTTGTTGGGTCCCGTAATCGAAAAGTGCAATTCTTTTGTTTGTTATATTTGTTTCTTCTATCTTCTTTTTGTATATAGTTAAATACTTCTCATAACACGTTGTGTAATCAGAATTCACGTTTTGTGGAACCTTTATTTTTTCGGGTGTCACAGTTTACTTTGTCGCCTTACTACGTACATACGTAGAGAGAAAGTATAATGCTGCACAAAAATCCATAATTTTTTTACAAGAAAAACTTGTATTGTGGGGTCCTGCTGTCAAAAAATGGATAAATCCGGTTCCTACATGTAGGAAATTACTTCTTCTTACGCGTTGTGTAGCCAGAATTCACGTTTTGCGGGTTCATAATATCGAAAAATCCATTGAGGCAAAACGTCTGTCTGTGGTCAACGCTAGCGTCTACACCGATTAGATGATTTTCTACAAAATTGATATTCCGCAATAGACCTGGCCGAAGTCAAGGCACTGCGACTTTGAAACAGTTATTTTGATTTTTGAGAGTACTTTACATAAACTTTCACAACATTTTCAATTTTTTTTATTTTAAACTGCTCCAAACGTTTTGATTAAATTTTTCTCTAAGATACAACAAAGAACACTTAAACATGTGGCAATCTCATTTGAGATGAACTAACTGAATTTTGGAGAATAGCAAAAGTTCAACATTTTTTCCTACAACTACAATATTGAAGATAGTTTTTTTCTGAATGAAATGTGTTCATCACAAATAGATCTAGATCAGAAGTAGTCACGCACAATTTTTCGAAAATATGAGTAATTGTCTCGTAATTTTGTATGAAATGCAGAACATTTTAAACAATTATTTTCTCAAACACAGATTCAATTTTTTTCTTTATTTTTTCTCGGATAGAGAAAAAGAGAGTACAGTTTTAGTAAATTAAAGCAAGATTTGACGAAAGTAAGAATTTTAAAAAGTATAAGAGTTATAAATAGTGCGAGAAAGTATGTGCTGTTGTAGAACCATTAGTTTTACTATAAAATGCTGAAAGATGTATGAGCCTTTGAAAACCAGGAAAAGTGGTGCTTACAAATAATGTGAAGAGTTAGTAAATAAAAAC
Organism: Teleogryllus occipitalis; assembly: GCA_011170035.1. Taxonomy (NCBI): domain Eukaryota; kingdom Metazoa; phylum Arthropoda; class Insecta; order Orthoptera; family Gryllidae; genus Teleogryllus; species Teleogryllus occipitalis. The sequence goes on along the minus strand of BLKR01001309.1, from coordinate 164,035 downwards.
TTCTTGTAAACGAATCGCAAAGTGATTTTACTATTTATCAACTTGTGGCAAGAAAGATCATACCACATTTGTGGACATTAAAATTGCTGATTGAATGTATTTTTTCGCGTGCTGATGACCAGTGAATTCATTTCCTGTGTTCATTGAGTGCATTACAATATTTTATTTGCATGTTCTTAATTCGGTATTATTCGGGAAAATGGGTAACATCACATCCAAATTCTAATGTGATTGATCGTAAATGTACTGAAGTTTGGCTTGCCCTAAACAAGGATAGAAGGAACAGAAAACTTAATATTTTTTTCAAAATACCAAATATCATAAAGAAAAATATATTTACCGACAAATATGCTTTCCTGACTGGATAAACAAGCAAATACACTAAAATTTCCACTTTTCATTAGATTAAGTTATTTTTTCACATGTATGTTAAAATAATAATGTTCATCTGTCAAAGTCATTCTATAAACCTGAATCTCGATTCATTTGTACTATCTACAAACCAAGTATGATTATTAATTTTTTAAAATTTAAAATTGCATACAGATAAATAGCATTGAACTAGCTCGTAAAGAGATACTATACACCACGATCTTTGTCCACAAACACCTAACGCCTCTTCATTTGCAAATTTCTATGAGATAATTTTGTAGACAAAGAACGAGATGAGCAATTCAGAGAGTAAAATCACTAGTGAGCTCCCACGCTCCGAGATCACAGCTCTAGTATTCGAGTCTGGTCGGGGTCGTTTTTCGACGGCGGTGAAGAGTCCAGGCGGATCGATGCACCGCCACTGGCAGAATGCGGAGCCTGGCTTGGGGCTCAGCTACGTTGCAACGCGCTGGTTCGCTCCCTCCTAGCCACGAACGACGCCTGTGGTCAACTCGCAATATGACTGTTTCCTTTATCCTTCTTTCCCTTTCTCGCCATACTGCGTATTTACGTAGTGAAGAAAAATATATTGTAATGTTGGATCTAAATTCGCGATTTTTCTACAGAAAAACTCGTATTGTGGGACCCTTGCATCGAAAAAATGGATAATTCTTGTTCTTGTGTGTAGTAAATTACTTTCTCTAACGCGTCATGTATTCATATTCCACATTCTGGGCGACAGTACATACCGAACTAAAGGTGTTACAGAATAGCACAGACTTTCTTGTAACAAATTTTTCTAATTTCCTTGGTGTGAACAGGCTTTAAGGTCTTGCTCCATTCTCTGGCCAGCTGCCATCTACCGTCATCGAAAGTACAACCGAAATATGACTTCAAAAATATTAAAGAAGTGTAAAACCTCGTCCAAAATAGAAATTTTCATTGAAAATTTTGAAGTCGTTTTTAAGAAAATGGCGGTTAAGCATTACTGTAATGCGAAATTTGAAACTTTTTTACAGGAATCTATTGAATTTTCGAAAACTTCATTTAAAGTCATTTGATGCGCTTCCACTCACAAATGTAATAATATATACAAATCGCTGGAAATGTGCATATTAACGGCGTGAGATATATTTCAAGAACATTACATTTGTGTATTTTTTGAAAAAACAAAAAATACACAAAAGTGAACTTACTAAACAGTGCAATTCGCACTACCCATTGGAAAAATGTGAAGACAAAATATGGAGCCGTTTTTGAGAAAATGGCGTTTGAGCGTTTCTAAAAATGCGGAATTTTGAGCCCATCTTTACAGAAACCTGTTGAGTTTTCGAGAAACTTTATTTTACATTATTTAAAGCACATGTACTTATCAATACACTAACGTAAAGTAATCGCGTCTAATATAAATATTACCGACGTGAGAGACAAGTCAAAAAAAATTACAATTTTGTAATTTTTGAAAAACAAAAGAATAGAGCAATATGGCGTTTATATCATCGTATATGGTGCATTTGGCACTAACCCTACCAAAAATTTAAAGAAAAGAATCCGTTTTTGAGAAAATCGTGTTTCTGTAGTTTTTTAAATTGGAACTATTGCACGCCCTATTGCACGAAAACTACTAAATTGTTCCAAATGTCAACACGACTTTAATGAGAGAACTATTTATTGGCAACAAATTTCATTTGAAGGAAAAATCTGTCTTCAATTTTACAGTTGTAGGAAGACGCCGAAAAAATTCAAACTTTAGCAATTTTCGAAAATTCAGTGTTAACCGTGAAAATCGGACCTATGCCACCTTTATAAGTGTACTTTTACTCTAATCTTACAAGAAATTTAAAGAAGAAAATTTTGGGCCTTTTTCAGAAAATTTTGAAAATATCCTAGGGCTTTATGTAAAGTATCCCCAACTTTTAAAGAATGTTTTTCAAAATTTCAAAGCTTCAACTAGAGTCAGATGGACAGGGATTTCTTCCATTTGGAAAAGGTCGTACGTCTGATTCAGGTGCTAGAAGTGTTCACAGACGGACGGACAGCCGGACAGAGACAGACAGACGGACGGACGGACGGACGGACGGACGGACGGACGGACATTGTGAAAAAAAACTTTTTTCGGTAACAGGGGGCCCCAAAACGTGTATTTCCGTTGAAATCTCGAAATCGATATTCCGCATCGTTACATAACTTTCTCTATACTACGTATATTACTCTCGTATATACGTATAAGATACGAGAAAGTAAAAATTGGTTGATCCCAAAACGTCGGTCTGTCTAGTACCACTTTCTCGCCACACTACCTAATTACATAGTACAGAGAAAATGAAATATTTTAATTCTGCAGCGGAATCTGACGCTTTTCGTTAAAAAAACTCGTATAGTTGAACCCTGATATCGAAAAATTTGAAAACCTTCTTCGTGTATGTAGAAAATCACAGAGGGGAAAATTTAAATAAAAAATTGGATCCTTTAAAAGACTTTTTTATAAATTGCATTAAGTTCAGGCAAAAATTCAACTTTTTTTCAAAGAATTGTACATGATTAAGGTAATGTAAATAAGCTTTAAGATACATTTTTATAGAACATTTTTAATTAAATAAACAATCAATATCAGCAATATTGTACATTTGTAATGTTAATGTTTTGCAATTTTCGGAAATGCAGAGAGTATCTCGAAAATGAGACCTCCGACATTTTTTAGCGGCATTCGCTCTATCCGAGAAAAAATTGGGAAAGGTTTTTGAGAATTGTTGAAAACTCGCCTATCTCATTAAATCACGCGAAAACTACTCATATATTCTACAAATTGTACATGTTCTAATTGAAAGCTCCTTCTTTGAAGAATAGGTTTTGATTAGAAAAAATATTTATCTTCAATATTATAGTTGTGAAAAGGTGCCCAACAATTTTCAATTTTTGCAATTTTTGAAAATCCGGAGAAGTCATTGAAAGTGAGACCTGTGCCTATTTTTAAGCGTCCTATACTCTATTTCAGGACAAGGTTTAATCAAATAATTTGTAGCCATTTTGAGCCATTTGAGAAAATTTTGAAATTATTGTTGAGGCTTCATGTAAAGTAGTCCCCAAAATCAAGAGAACCGTTTCATACTCGCAGGGCCCGAGTTCGGCCAGGTTCATCAGGGAACATAAATTTTGTAGAATATAGTCTGATCGGTTTAGGCGCTAGCGTTGTCCACGGACAGAGAGACGACAGATACTGTCAACCAATTTTTCCGTATCAAGCACCCAGAAAATGTGTTTCTGTCTGCACAGTGTTGCATTGTATTGGAGGAAGTAATTTCGTATATATAGGAACAAGCTTCATCCATTTTCGATACCAGGTCCGACAATGTGAGTTTTCCTGTGGAAAAATCACCGATTTTTGCCGCAGCATTACAAAACTTTCTCTTTACAACGTAAGTACACAGTATGGTGAGAAATATAAAAAAATGGGTCCCCCGGAAAAGCGTTACGATTTAAAAATTCTCCTTTTGGAATGCTCTGGTGACCGTATCGATTTTGTGACCTCGTGCCCGTTCTATTCTTAAAGCAGCAGCGTGCAGACGGGGCGAATCCCCAGCGGCTCTGCCGCACCATTTCTGTTTTTACTCTACCTTAAAAATAATATTTCGTCTCAATGAAAGGAGATTTATATAATTATTTATTTATCAATGAATAATTCTGTCATACAGAATGCAATCAAATCAACATAAACAAAATATAAAAACTTATTCTTTTTCATTTTTAATTCTATTACTGAGAAGAAACTCTTGTTATATCAACAAAACTATCATTCCATTCAAAACAATACGATTAAGATGCATCAAGTCCATATCATATATGCAATAAAGTTTGTAATGTTCTTTTCTGATAAGTGGTGAAATAAGAGATCCTGCACAAAAACAGCATTCCGTTGACGTTGACGGTATGTGCAATCCTATTCTGTCTTTATTTGCTTTTCGTCATCACCTTGGCAATTCCAAGGTGAATTCCATGAGTTCCACGAGAATCGCGATAACGTGAGATGAAATACGATTTGAAAAACAAGGGGAAAATGCAGTTGCTACGTAATGTTTTCTTGAGCAGACCTAAAAATACAGAAACCACACACTATTTAGATTTTATGTATTTAAACTCAGCAAAAATATTCACTATGTGACACGTGTGAGAGACAACTGCATGGGGTATGGGTCCCTGCATGGGGAAGAACAAGTGAGGGTCAAAAGTGGGTATGCGGGGAGAGAAGTAATTCATGTCACTTACAGTACTTTATCTACAGTGGAAAATATAGTTATTCAAATTATCATTCTTCACGTTTTCGCGGCAAGAAGTATTATTCCTTCACGTTGGTTATGATGAGGGATAAGGGCCCAAATTTATAGCTAATTTACCCTTGAAAATAGATTTTATTACATCGGAGCAAATGTTTTGTTGACAATCCTTGCAAAAAACGCTCATTTCTTTCTGTATTCAAAATTCAACTAGTATGGTTTAGGATAGGAATCACAGAATTATGAAAACGCGCGCAGAATTCACTTCTCCCCATAGCACTTCGCAGAGGGTTTTTAACTGTTTTTGACGTAAAATAAATAAATAAATAAATAATAAATAAATATCTTTGAAGAAGTTGATCACTTGTGTGTTGGATTACGATTAAAAAAACGCTAGCAGACATATCAAAGCCAAATACTTCTACATTTTCTGCATCAACGAGTAAGCATGTTTCGTGAAGATTGTGTTATCTGTACCATTGTATGTTATGTGCCATACTGCCGTGAAAAAATCACCGATGTGCAATACTGCTACGTATTTCATGTAATTTATGCGATTGCAGCTTCACTTCCAGAGTAAACATCGGTATCACATCTCCGAAAAGGCTTCGCCAAGATCGAGACCTTCTTAGTCATGTAGCTAATCACAAGTGATGACTCTTAGTGGTGACATGAACTATCAGAAGCATTCAAATAAATCAGACAAAACGAAATGAATGTAAACCCAACGCGATGTACATTTCTGGTAATCGGAGAAACGAGGGTTATACGATGTATACGAGGGATATACGACGGATAATGTCGTTGAATGTCCTTTAAATTGAGTATTTGAGTGATTGATGTTTCTACGGACGTCAACTCCTAAGATCATTAGACCCGTTAGTACAGTGAATGTATTGGAGGTGTCAGTACTCTTCTGCCGCTGGATGATGAGATCCAGCGCCGACCTACACGTCGGTTTTAGAGGGGGGGGTCCCTTCTAGCTATTTTCCCTCTGTGGGGCACCACCCCAGCCGGGACAAGCTCTAAGTTCCCGTTTGGTCTCCCCCGACATGTGTACATGTAGAAGTTGGGGTTTGTGAAGGGTTCATGCGTGTCCGTTCATAGTACACGTGCAGTACGTTCGTGTGTGTGTGTGTAAAGAGGTGAAGATGGAACAAGGAGGAGGAAGGAAAGAACCCTCGCGGCCCTTGGCCCGTTTGATAGAGCACTGCTCGGGCATTCACCTTAAACATACTATTGATCGGAGAAACCATGGGAAACTACCGATCAGAGCAGCGATAGAATTCATCTCCAGACAGGGGCTGAAATCTACATAGCTATACAGCTGGTGTCAAACATTCCGCCATCGTCACGACTAGAAGTCGTTGCAACGACAGTGACAACACTGAATTTGAGTTAACGCAACTGCTAATATACGTTAATGGGAAAACTATGGATGCCAATGATAATATTGAAAGTACAATGCCCATTTTAAGTTAAATTATTAATAATTTTACAAAATGATAAAAGTTGTTATGGAGTGGAGCAAGTGAAATTTGAGAACGAGGATAAAAGACTCAACGTCTCATATAAACGTTTTGCCTAGATATGTGACGAAATTTCCCCCCGAACCGTCAAATATTAAGTGAAAAAGAGAAGTGCCGTTAATTGTTCGTCTGGGTTTTCAACATCACTTAAGTCGTCAAATAACAATACCCGATACATCATTTTTTTTTTTCATTTTTCAGGTTGTGTCATTTTCCATTTGAAAATATACAGGCATGTGAGTTGACTAACAATACCATAAAATATTCAACAAGACACAGAACCTATTGATTTTACGACACAGAAGTAAGAGTTGGTAACAAAAGTAGAAACATGCTGAAATCAGTTTTAAAAGCAGATAGATCAAGTTTCATGCTGATTTCTACTTACAGATCGCAGAGATATGCAAGCCAAATACATGTCAACGCGTTGTTCCAAAACCAGATGTATCACATGGATATCACAATACGAGGTCGATCCTAAAGAAAAAAGATTCCCTCGCAAACTCATACTTCTGCAACACTGAAATTTTGCCTAGGCTTATATCGATCTCGTATCAATTTGTAAAAGAAAGGAGAATTTTTTCCACAATCAATGCATGTTTCTTGTATAACCGATATCTATTTCCGTGTCTACTGTAAAAACTTTAACTTGTGGTGCTACAACAGCACGCACTTTCTTGCATTATCTATAACAGTTACGTACTATTATAATCCTACGTGAACCCGCAAAAGTATTTCCAATCCGCAACATTTTTGCACACGCTGGGAATCGAACTCGCGTATTCGTTTAGCCCCCTCGGAGCATATCCACAGCCTCAAGATGCTCATGCCGCATAACAACTTTCCCCATGCGATAAAAAGTAAGTTGAATAGGTGTAACTCATATTAAAAAAATCGCCGTTTTCCCGCGCACGATTACACAATTTGCTCTTCTTACGAAGTACTTTGTAAGGCGAGAAAGTAAAAAGGGGGAAAAGTAAAAAATTATTATTATTATTATTATTATTATTATTATTATTATTATTATTATTATTATTATTATTATTATTATTATTACTCTGGTTTAATCCCATTAATGGCCAATCCGCTAAGGGCATAGGCCAACCACCGATCATGCACGCAGGGTGGTTGGTTGGCTTATTACTAATTCTTACAATTATTGTAGTTTGGTATATATTATTCGCTAGTTACTTTCAGCTATTCTGTCTCTTTCTTTTCTGAACTTTCTCAACCCTATACACTTCCTATAACTTTTGTTATTATATGACAACATTTAAAGATCTAATTTTGAAAATCAAAAACAAAAAGTCCCTATCTTTAATATTGTATTTGTAGAAAGACGCCGAAAATTTTAAACTTTTGCAATTTTTGAAAATACAGAGTTCAACGAAGATGGGACGTGCCCAATTTTTAAAAGCGTACTTTCCTTTATTCGAGAAAAATAAAGAAAAAATGGAGTCATTTTTAGAATAGCTTGCTTTTAAAATTTCAAAAAATTGTATATTGTAATTGTGTAGCTCGTGCGGTCTAAGCAATTAGTAAACTCACAAGTAATACAATACAGGCGCGAGTAGCTGGCGGAGATATTCGATGTGCTGTGGTGGATGGTAATGGCGAACTGCGGTTCGTTTTGTCGTAGATTGCATTTTGTGAGTATGTGTTTGTGTACGTGTAATGTAGAAGGCTATGATATGGCTCAGTGGAAGCATTACAGTTGTCGCAGCAGCGACTCTGACCGAGAAATCCTAGGGTTCAAATTCTAACGGTCAAGGATTTTTGGCACTAGCTACGTAGCTGGATCGACTTCAACCATTCACTGGGGGAAAATTTTATCGGCCGGCTGCTCTGATCTGTAGTGGTTTCATCTATCAATACCAGGTGGCTGTCGAAACCTTAATAAACGAGCCACTGTCGGCGTGCTCTTTCATTCCCCATCCTTGACCTCTCCCCTCCTCTTACACACACACACACATACGCGAGCGCCCACACACACATACACTACACTCCTACGTAGGCCGGGAATGTAGTCGGTAGCTTACATCTTGTCTCGGCTAGGGAGGTACCACCCTCATGGAGATACCTAGAGGGAATATCCCGCAAGCCTAGGTGTAGGTGGGTACCAGGTCTCACGTTGCAGCAGGGAAGAAATATCGCCACTCTTAGGGTCCGTAACATGCACTACACATACGGAACTAATGACCATTACAGTTTACGCGCCCAGAAACACAAAACAATCATTCAATCAAAGTACGATAAAAAGGAAATCGGTAAGGAATAAGTAAAATAAAAGTTATTCTTACTTACTCGACCATTTGATTTGAGATTGTTTTTGAACGATACGGATTCATTTTCATAGCGTCATCATTATTTATAGTGCTTTCAAGTGAGTCATCAATTACGAAAGATCCACAGGTGATTATGAAATCTTTCGCTCACTTTTTTGTCCTATCACATAATAATCCTAATAGAGAATAAAACTATTATTTCTTATTTCCATGCACACTATTTGTCAAAATGTGTATAGTATTATCTAAAGGCATTGAAATGTTTGTTCATTCGGGAATGATTCGTCGAATCAATTCCGAATGGTTTTCTTGTTGGGAATTAATAAAAAAAACAGCTTAATTAGTCAACGATCACTCAGTCAATCAATTTGAAGGCTAACACGTAACCGTAAACGACCTCATTACCGATTAATCTCATGTCATTTGTAGCATTGTACGTGGTCAGCCATGACGCGTGTAAATCCAGAGACCTTAAAACAGTCTAAAATTTCCTTTATTACTAGATGAGAATATGAACACATTTGACCTGATTTTATTACCGTCACCCTGATCAGTTCAGAAGATTTGTGGATTCGTGACCGACAAACGACCAACGCTCTTTAACATAGTGTCGAAGTTTTGCCAGAATGAATGGTCAGAAAACACGACATTCACCTGCTCGGCAGCGCAAGCAAACGACTGTTCCCTGTTGGAGTGGATCACAGACATTATTCACTTACGCGATGAGCTTAGCACTATTTCTGTCCGCAAAAGCAGCTCCCCCACACACGTGGACAGTGACTAGGCGGCCGTCTGAGGACGCCGCGCGGAGGACGGCACGCCTCTGGGTCAGCAGTAGCGGCTCGTCGCTTCCAAAGTCGGTGGTTCACAAAATTAAGCCGGAATGGTTCACAAAAAATGTGGCGGGATGGCTCAGTTGCCTCCGTCCGTACACAGCCGCACGCGAGGCACTGCGGATCTATGCTCTCTGCTGCATATACTGCCAAGAACTCCCCCACGATTTAAGAGGACGGGTGGCGCTCACTCCCACATGGTCGACGTAAAGCGTTAGTTTTTTTCACAAGATGAACTTTCGTAGCATTTTCAGTTTAAAAGTAAACTGACACTAAAATATTTATCTTCCAACTGTCTCAGTCTTCCAACTATTCGTAAAATAGTTTTGAAATACCAATGCGATTGCTGAGCTCAACTTCAATTTTTCTCATTATGTGTGCTCACCCCTGACACCTTTGCTCACCCTTGCTCAAATGTGGAAACATATTTCCATTCAACACACGACGAAGCAATTTTATACAAGTGTCAGAATTAACAGCTCAGTACGAAATCCACATACAATACAAGTACCTTACTTCACAACATATTACCAGATGACGTTAAATAATTGAAATCGATACAGAAGTTCAAATGCGGAGTAAAATATTTTCTGCTGCACGACTGTCTATACACAATTAGACACTGTATTTATCATCAAAGCTCGAACGTAATATGTCTTTTAATAATTATTTATAAATGTATTAGGTACAATTTGTACCATACAATTCTTAAGACTATATATGCCTGTAGCAAGTCTTGAACTTCAGCTTCTGTGTCAATGAGTCCCATTTCGAAGATGGAAAGTATCGGTATAACGATTGTCTACATCAGAATATTGTATAAATACAGATACTTTCGGGTATGAAAACAATCAAAAGAATGCACACCAGAAAAACTTTATAATCAACCTCTAAGAAACATAAATTTTAATGAACAATGTTTCATTGCACGTTTCGCGTCTAGGTATATACACTTCTTCAGATGTTCTTTAAAAGCTCCTTTACTAAAATAAACTCTAACAAAAAAATAAAAACATAAGACATTTTGCATTTCAATTACATATTTTATTTCGTTCGTACAAACGTATTTTTACTTATCAACTTTATGTTTTACGATATTAGATTCTAAATATTCGGATTTTGCTTTTTATATCCTTTCGCCATGGTAACATTGTTTTATAATCGTTAGAAAGGACAGTAAGTGATAACGCAGCTTTCATTATACATTTGATCATCGTCATAGGACAGACCAATTTCGAGTTTCAATGTTCTCGTGATTGAGCATAAAAGAACTACTGAAGTGAAATGAATTTTCACGAGATATGATAGTCTTTGCTCATTCCCTTTGAGCGAAAGGTGCAGTTTTGCACGTTGAAACGTGGCATTACATTAGCCTCAAAAGTATTAAATATTTAGAACGAACCAAGGTTCCAAGTTAATGGAAACTCCATTTTTCTCAACACCGCCCCAGATGTGTAATACTCAAACATGCGCGACTGAAAATGCAGTGAAAGCGTTAGAAGGAAGTATCTAGATATGTTCAAACAGAATCTTCTCATCTAATCAAAAGAAACCCCAGAAACAAAAGTAGATGAAAATTAGTTCTATTCTCAACAGCATTTACTTTCTGAATATAATATATTATTTTTTTCACGATTCCATGGTGTCTCTAATTTTAGTGAAAAGGACGACGCGAGACCAACATATGCACATCACCCTGGGAACAAATCCCTGTAATCGTCTCATACACTTCACGGGAGGTTGCAAAGTTACTTGACGCAATTGTTATTGTAGTTCTGGAGGTCCATCTTCCTTCTGCGGCAGAGAATTTGTCACGGAAAGGTCGTCTTCTCGACGCACCTGGCGGCGGTTTACGAGCTTGTGCAACTGGGACGCATCGCCTGCGGTGACGTAAGAGCGCCGCTGTTCTCCGAACGGCGCTGATCAACTCCGCGCAAGAGGCGCGTGCGTCGCGTCGCGTCGCGTCGCGTCGCGTCGCATCGCAGGCGCCTCCGCAGCCCCACGCGGCAAGGCGACGCCAGCGGCTGACCACGCTCCCTCCACTCGACAACTTCATCAGCAACGCAGTGCACATTCAGGATAGACGCCGTTCTCCCTTCTGACCGGGACGTCCTAAGATTCAAGTACCGCAGCAGTAGCTGTCTGGTGGAGAATTCTAGCGGCCGGCGGCTGATGTGTAGTTTTCCGTTGTTTCTTCGATCAACACCAGGCGAATGCCGGAGCGGTACCCTAACAAACGGAGCACGGACCACGGACCGCGTGTGATCTTTCCATCCTCTTCGTTGTCCTATCCTCACCCCTTACACACACACACACACTTACACCAACCTGTACTACACTACCATATACGCCGGGAGACCGGTCGGGGACTTGAAACTTGTCCCGGCTGGGGCATTGGCCAGCAGGTGGGAGATACCTGGTTGAGGAAAATCCTGCAAGTCGATGGTAGGTCGGCGCCGGATCTCGTCCCTTACTTATACACACTTACACTTACATGCACTATACCACTACACATGTTGGGTATGACCTGCAGGAGCTTACAGTTTCTCCCGGCTGGGGCTGTGCCCCGCTGGTGGGAGATACCTGGTTTAGGAAAACCCCGTAAGCCGCCGCGTGGGTCGGCGCCGGATCTCGTCATCCAGCAGGGCAAGTTCATCGCCCCCTCCGGCATTAGAAAGTTCACTACACTCGTGAAACAAATTATCAGAGTTGCGCTCGGAATCAATCAATCGATCTACCTCATCGAATTCAGCTGCTGTCTAGAGGAGAATTATATTTTCGATTTTCTACGTTGCAGCTATAGCGTCCTTGATCGGCAGGTTCTAGAGTTCGAGACCCGAAGGTGGCGGATTTTCGACACCCTCTCTACAAAAAGGTCGCATTTAATCCCTGTCTAGAGAACTAGCGGTCGGCTGTTCGATTGTTTTCCGCGGTTTCTCCTATCAGTGTCAGACGAATCTAAGAGCAATACCTTAACAAATGGGCCACGGACCGCGATCTTTCCTTCCTCATCCTTGTCTCTCTCCTCTCGCCTTGAACACATTCACTTACACATATACGCACTACACTACTTCATTCCTCGGGAGGTTTCAGCTTGCCCCGACTGGGGCGGTGCCCCGCTGGAGCGGAACACAGCTCCCTCCAGGGTTATGAGATGCACTGCACTGCCGGGATTAATGACCATGACAGTCGACGCACCGGGAAACGAAATAATTGTTCTAGCGGATCGGGCTGCCCATCGGTGGCATTGTGGCATTTGTTTCATATAAGATAGCGACCCCAGAGCTGAACATGCGGTGATTGCACATTTCTCCATAGTAGGTCACACAATTTTTAACTATTATTTAAGTTCATTACATAAACAACTTTTGTACTCAATGACTTGTGTACAAACTAAATAATCTAGCATTCGTTCTTAAATATACACAGTTTCTCTTCAATTACTGTCAAAATTTCAATTTCATTCTGGGATCTGCGATGACCCTCCCGCGATGTCTCACGTGTTCTCACGATGGTGGAATGGCATTGGTATGCGACACCGAGGTCGCAGAAGCCAAAGAACAGGCTCTAAGACTAAAAGTCACGAACCCAAAATCAATAAAACTATCCACAACAACTACAGAATACACACAACAGGAAGAAACAATTTATTGATCAGCAAGATTGCACAGACTGATTCCAGACAACGCCATAAGTGGCCCCTGTACTACCACAGAATAGTTTCTTCACGCAAAGGAAAGCTTCCCACAATCCGTGCGATATAATGCGCATGGTCGGCATATTGAAAGTATGTAAACAGTTGTACGATCCACCATTTGTGTGGAGAATGGTGGTGAAGGTGCCTTTTATTTCCGTTTTACTCGTATTTGGTGTGTATAACTAGCAAAAACATACATAACTCGAGAGGATATTTCATTGATTGAGTGATTGATTTTTTCGTGTTTCCGGGCGCGTCAACTGCATCGGTCATTAGTCCCGTTAGTGTAGTGCATGGTTTTCCTCGGGAGATGGCGGTGATTTCCCCCGCTGGATGGCGAGATTCGGCGCCGACCTACCGTCGCCAAGTGGGGTTTCCCCCTAACCAGGACTCCCCCACCAACGGGGCACCGCCCCAGTCGGGACAAGGTCTATGCTCCCGACCAGTCTCCCGGAATATGTGGTAGTGTAGTGCATGTTAGTGTAAGTGTGTGTGTGTGTGTGTGTGTGTGTGTAAGGGGAGAGGATAGGACAAGGAAGAGGAAGGACAGATCGCGCGCGGTCCGTGGCCAGGTGTTAGGAACTCCGGCATTCGCCTGGTGATCGGAGAAACCACGGAAAACTACCGATCAGAACAGCCGGCCGCTAGAATTCTCCTCCAGACAGCAGCTGAATTCGACCTAGCTGAATAGCTAGTGTCGAAAATCCTGCCGCCGTCAGGACTCGAACCTAGGACCTCCCGGTTAGAGACGCTGCAATGACATCAGTTGATGCACTGAGCTACCGCTACTGGTGAGAGGATATTTGCTTTGTATAGGCAAATATTAATAAAAATAGAGATAAAAGGGTAAAGAATTATAAATATTTAACTAGTACTGGTACAGAATGGAACAGACTTACTCGTATTAATTTTCTATTTTCTTTGGTCTGGGCTAGTTTATCGGACTTGCCACATACTCTAGCCAGTTACCACTATCTCCACCCACAGTATATGTTTTTAAAATTTTCTCACAACTTCGGTTTCCTAATAGTAGAACCGAAATATTACCTTAAGAATACTAAAGAAGAGTAAAACCTTGACCTAAATGACAATTTTCATTAAAAACTTTTGAGCCGTTTTAAAGAAAATATCGTTTAAGCATCACTAAAAATGCGAAATTAAAGCCCTTTTCCACATAAAATTTTTGAGTTTTCGAAAAACTTTACTTGAAGTCATTTAAAGCACTTTAACTCACATATACAATAGTGTTTACAAATCGCTGGAAATTTGCATATTAACAGCTTGAGAAATATTTTTAAAAAATACGTTTGTTGTGGGAATTGAGGGAATTCGTTTGTGTAATTTTTGAAGAAAAAAAACGCCAAAATTAATTTTATGACGTAATCAACAGTTCAATTAGCACTACCCATTGGACAAATTAGACGAAAAAATGTGTAGCCGCTTTTGAGAAAATGGCGTTTGAGCTGACTCTTGCGGTTCCTTTGCACAGTTTCAAGATGGCGGTTCGCGCTGCGCATTGGTTCATTGAAGATCGAAGGAGTCGCCCTCTACTTTCCTTTCTGTGTAGTATCTATTCTGTACTACACTGTATTCGCAGAAAGTTTGGCTGCAGGTAACGCACACGCACAGGTAGCACACGCACTTCGTGGAATCACAAGCGGGACAATGTGGAAATAATGCCAGAAAGTATGTGTTGTTGCATCACCATTAGTTTTACAAAATGCTCAGGGGGCTATATACTGAAATCTGACTACTCATCTCTGCTCCCTGGGCTTTGATGTGGATCTGGGATACAAATTGTAGAAGATCTCATCCTTATTACGCTGGCCACCGCTCATATCCTTATTAGGTACCTTTGTGTATCCTAGGATCTTGCGTAGAACACGAATCCGGAGAAGTATCAAGCGTCAGAAGTACTGAGTAATGCCTTCACTAATAACAGCAATAATAATAATAATAATAATAATAATAATAATAATAATAATAATAATAATAATAATAATAATAATAATATAAAATGACTCATATTTTTACTCGGGAGTTCTGATTATTGTGGGTATTCTTCCAGGTACAACGAATCGTGTCTTTGCCTCAAGAGGACGCAAGGTGTACACCACACAAGGCGGCCACACCCAGATGACCTCAGCCAATGGCAACCGCCTGCGACTGCGAATTCTGCGCGAGGACAAAATCCGCCGGCAGCCTGGGGACGAGATTTCTTATCGAAAATGGCGCGCGGGGTCCTCCTAAACCAAGTACATGATCCCGCATTGGGCTTCGGCCAGCCCCTTGATCAGTGGTGTCAAGGTAGTTACTATCGGTGAGATTCGGTGGCGTGGGTGTGAAATCTCTTCTCCCTGCAGTTGTCCCCCTCGCCACAAGGGTCGGGTAGTGAAAGTGGCTCTGGAACGTACGGGTGAGATACAATCAGGAAGTTGTTAAAAAATCAAATTACGTTTGCTGCTATCAAGTTTTTAAAATCATTTTTACTATAATTTTTTGTTCATATCTCCATTTTTCTAGGATCAAAATATTTTATTGACTTTGGCCATCACACTACTGTAGATTTCGAGAGTGCCCACAAAGCATAGAATACTAAATAGCAGAAATCCTCTCTCTCCTGCTGTTTTCTACTTCCGCACTCCCACAATCCTCTGCACTAATTTTGGGCTAGAACTCTACTTGCTTCAGCGTGTAAGGTTTTGTGGCACAAATAGCAGTGAACCACGAACAGAGTTCATATTTAACTTTGAATTTTAAGAATGCAGGCATTTTGAATTTGGCGAAATGGAATTAATACAATGGAAACAACATTTCGTGGTAATGTGAATATTACTCTAGAATGAGCGCTGTATTGCCACTATAACTAATTTATTGCATAAATTACCTTGAGAGAAAATGGAAATATGTGTACATTAATTATGTAAAATTAATATTATTTAAATATTTTTAGTAAATGAGCTAGTAGTTTTGAATTTCTTAATTATGTTTTTGGACAATTTGGTCTGTTGATTATAAAGTAAATTAATAAATTCTAATAAATTCAGCATTTTAATAATTTAAAAACAGTAAAATGCTATATTTTTAAAACGAATGTCAGAAATAGCAAATGAAACCTCCTATGAGAAAACAGAAGGAGTACTTAAAGAATGTTCCTGCAGAAAATTAATTGTCAAAGGCCAGAATTACATGAAAAACACAAGTATTCTCCTAGAAACCTTAATTTTGCAATGAAACAAAATATGTATATTTAAAAAAGCGTGTTTAAGATTGCTAATGCGCATTCGATAATACTGGACGTTTTATGGATATTTTCTGGCTGGTTCTTTCTTAAGTTTCAAAACTTAATGATGCACTTACATTACCATAAGATGTTGAAGGAGTGTAATGTACGTATTTTCAAAAAAATACCCTCGTAGAAGAAACATAGCTACCATTAAGTTAAAGGGACTTCTAACATGCTATGGAAGAAGATTTCCTCTAATTATCTTTCTTTGTAAAATGTGATGATGAACGCACAAAACATTATTTACAATATTACCTTCATTTCGGCAATAATATAACGTGCCTTACTTTACAAAGCGATTCACATTTAGTATTAGCCAAGCCGCCTGCCTATACAATGCTTAAAGCCAGAGTGCATTAGGTGCAATAGCCTGGCAAGTGATGGATGCCTGAATTACTTCTCTGTAGTATTCTATGCTCTGTGGTAGCGCCATCACTATAGGAAAACAGAAAGCACGTACTCTTAATAGTTTCCTTTCGCGACACTAGTTGCGCTGATAAGCTCCTGGCAGGCCCCGATGACGCGTATCATGCAACTGAAGGCGACCTTGACATCACTGTCCTAGATGATATGGAAAAGCAAAGAAGTTCGTCGAAGAAAATATTGGCAAAAAGATTCTTCAAATAATTTTACTCAGATATTACAAATTTTCATGTTTTCTCTACTATCGATCGATCCTGTTAGATCTCACATATTGCAGGACCATGGAAATGAAATTCTATCTCTCTTTGAAGTAACGTTGTTCTAACAAATTCATCAAGAGTCTGAAGAGCTCCAGTATCGTTTCAGATTTTTGTCGGCGACCATTCATATCATCAATAAAACAATATGACATATAATTTGTGAATTTCGCATCTAGAATAATCTACTGGGACAACATTTTCGTTCATCTAGTTTATTATTGAAAGTATCTGGCAAGTCAGGGAGGAAAAATCATTATTTCAGAAACTTTATCAGTTTTCCTTACTATCACAAGACCTTCAATTAATTTCTCGGAACGTCGACACAGATGAAAAAGACAGGCGCTTTCTGCTATTTTTGTTTTTCGTTTAATCAGCAGCGTCGGTCATACATCAGTAGCCTACATCATGCATTTTCACCTAAATTAATACAAACGGTAAATAAGAGTTACCAAACTTCTCTGAAAGTTAAGAGGTAGTATAGTAAGGAAGTCTAACACCACAATATCAATGTTATTAATATCCGATGCGCAAAGAAATTTCAAGAACACTTCCCAGCATACGCCTTGTAAGTGGTGTCTAAGATTTTGTTGCATACTTGGGAACTCGGGAAAATCCATAAACAATGAAACAATTTCAATTTTGACTGAAAAACGCAAATATTTTATTCTGATATTCCGCGTATTCTCATACTGCTCGTACCGACTGCCTTCTCATTCTCGGACACAATGCTTACCACGCAGGTGACGTTACGCGAAAGCTGTGCCGCAAGGAAGAGGCCTGCCATTAACTATTTGCTATCCACGGGTCGCACTTCACACAAACATTTTATTATATTCTTGGTATGTAAAAGAACGATTACACTGTAAATGTACTTTGCTATATTATTGCAGTATTCGTGAAGACTGTTTCTATTTAATTTATTGCAGTTTATACGAGTGTTATATTTGTTCTTGACCACTGTGCGTGCTACGTTTTAGAAAACCATTTTGTACGGATTTGTTCAACAGCATTTTTGTTACTGCAGGTTACCAGTAACATTCTATAAAGAGAACCGCAGTATATTATTTTGTCATGAAGAATAAGAAGGAGAAGAGGAAGAGGAAGAAGAAGAGGAAGAGGAAGAAGAAGAGGAAGAGGAAGAAGAAGAAGGAAGAAAACATACACGCGATAAAAATTATATTGAGTTCAATATATATCAATAATTCTCATACTCATTTCCGGTAAGTTCTCCAGAAGTTTTCTACAACGGACAAATTCGGAGAGCAATTACGGTAGATGGAGTTGTGCATCGTTCTAGAAAAAACGCACGGATGCAACCGTCCAGAGATCCTTGCCAAGGAGATGTGCTCAAGCAGTAGGTGCACACTTGCACACAGCGTGTGAAAGAGAAAGTCGCGAATGGGACAACACTACACGAAGGTTGTTGACTTCTGGCCTAGACTACTTGACTACCTCACACAAGTACTAGCATTTCACGATGCACAGACGGATACAGTGTCAGAGTATTCTGTTCACATCTCCAGATTTTTAAAATAATGTCCACTATTGAGGCACCCTACCAATTCAACTGCTTTTTCTTCTGTCCTTCTTTCCTTCTTTCTTACTTTTTCTTTAAAAAATCTAGGAAAATTTTGAATCAATTATTACTTGATCACTTTAAGTTAACAATTGTTGATGGGTGTGCTGTTGTCTGTTTATATCATGTATAGACTTCTACATCTTTGCATAATATACATACATGCATCCGGACTAGGAAGTAATGTCTAACAGTAAACTTCGAAGTAAACTTCGAAGTAAAAAATAACTACTATGTTTAGAGAACATTATTATTATTAATATTATTATTAGCATTATTAATGTATGATGGATTATTTTACATACGCAATAATAATTACAACTCTGCGTAATAATAATATAACAACAACAACAACAACAACAACAACAACAACAACAACAACAACAACAACAACTATGTGGACGGTGCGAACATTTCGTAGTTTTAAAATCATTGTTTTGAAAGTGAAAATAGCATCCCGCTGGAACCCAACTTCCTATAAACGTTGGAAGTTGGGTTCCAGCATGATGCTTCTATGATTCTGACTACCGAGTTTACGTTAAAAGCGAGGGTTCTTTCGAAAAGTGTAAGAACGTCCAAATAGGTCTCACTGTATAGATTACATAAAATAAACTTAACTTATGTGTCTTTAGGAACACGAAAACCCCGTTTTAAGGTTCTAAAACGATTCGCTTGAGTTATATAGGAAGGTAACGTTTGTTGCAATACATTGTGTGCCACGGGTTGCATGCGCCCCTGCTTTTCCGCCTGCACCATAATTTGCGAACTTCTATTCTTGCGAACTCCATTTGACGCAGGACAGGGGGATAATTCTCTCTCCAGAAGAAGCATATTTACGGGTTTTTACTTCTGGCTTTCTTATAAATGGTACAAAACCGTTATCGTTCCTAAGCGTGAGTGTGAGTATGTGTGTGTGTGTGTGTGTGTGTGTGTGTGTGTGTGTGTGTGTGTGTGTGTGTGTGTGTCAAGAGAGCGAAAGAGATGATGATGCTAATAATAATGACAATAATTATAATAATAGCACTATTAGTAGAAGTAATAATAATAAAAATAATAAACTCTCCAGCGACTCTTACCATTAATTTTTTAGTACACATATCCTCGACAAATTTTCGTACAATTTATAAATAATGCATTTCCACATCGAATCTTAAATCTCGAGCCTCATTGTTGAAGATCTCGTGCTCTGTGCAAACCCTTGTCAATATTCGGCAATGTCGGGTAGTTTTTGACTACGTGTTTTGACTACGTGTTTCTCCTGGTGACAGTGAATTCATCAGAGATGTTCATATACTGGACACTACGGCTGACAAAAACTTTAAGAGGTGTACGTGCACCATTAACAAACATTTTTGATTAATTGTGATGATGTTTGCATCCATTTTGGTTCCTCGAAATGATGATGACTTCTAAAAATGAAAACACATCACAGCTTACCTCATCAGAATACGATTTGTCATTCGTCTTATTGGTAGCAGTTCTTGCGCCTAGGGGCTACTCATTCGCTGAGTAACAATATACTTCATTACAACACGCATGCTTATCGCTAGATTCGATTTCACAGCCCCGAATGTCGGACAGGCCATGTCCATCCCTTCCCCCTTGGCCATACGAGTTGGTTTACAGAAAATGAGGATTCATGAACAATAAAAAGGTTTTGTTTTCCTATATATAGTGCGAAAAGTGAAACTGTTTTGTTTTCTCTTATAAGGGGCGAATAATGAAAATGTTTTGTTTTTCCGCATACATTGCAGTAGAATCCATGATGTTAAGCCTTAAGTTGAACAAGTCTAGAAATTCTTAAAATAGTAATTGGGTAACATCTGTGGGCGTCTGTCCATTACTGGCAGAGAAACATCTTTCACCCCATCACTCGGAGAAGCAAAGTGTCGGCCGGCGCTTCTTCGCCTTTTGGTGGGAACGTGACTATTTTTTCTCGAATCCTTCCAGAAGATTCTAAGAGATTTCACGAACAAAAAACGGGTCGGGAGACAACCAAACAAAAAGCGTTTTGGGATCTTTAATACCCTACAGAGATTATCAATGGCTCGATTCATCAAACTCGTTCAAATAACGGAACAATTTTAACCCGGATTTTAAAAAAGTATTTCCAGAGATCCTTTTCAAGTAACTGTCTATACCCGAGGACGGAGGAGGAAAGTAACTGTATTGTTTAATATTTCTTTTAAAACGAACCTGCACAGCACAAACAAAAGTGGCAGCAAAAATAACCCGCAGGATGCGGGACACAAAGCCAACATCAAATAATGGTCTTCAGCGCACTGCGTTGAGAGACACTGACGTAAGAAGCGGCGTCCATTTCGCAGCCCATCCCTTCCATAAAGCACCGCTCGAACAGGTGCGCTTGGCTTGTCGACCTAGAAATAACCGGACGATTAACGCGAGTACTTTTATAGTGGCGTTATGAAATCCCTGTGGCGTTCCCGAGGGGCGAGGGCGGGGCGTGGGGATGGGGGGGGCGGAGAATTCCCGAAGTCGCGCGCGCGCCCGCCGCGTGTCGGGAGCGCTGGCCGGGGGCTATTGATTCCGATCGGGAGTCGCCCGAAACACGTGCCGTCGAGGGAGCGGCCGCCCGGCGGGAGTGCGTTCCCGAGCTCTCTCAGTCACGCGGGCTAAAAATACCGCGGGATTGATCAAACTGAGCTCGCATCTCGCTCGTGTAATACTCCGGAGAGCGCAATTTCTTGGCGTCGCCGTGGAGGCTTCCCGCGCCCGCGCCCCGCCCGCCGCCGTCGCTGCGCGCCAGCCGCGCGGGAGTGGCTCACGGGTGGGCGGCGGCGGAGGCACGGCGGGGGCGGCGGCGAGCGACGCAGGGGGGCTACCGCCCTCAGGGGACTTTTTGATAAATTGGCCATTCGACTCCATTTGTCTCTTAATCAAAGCTAAACAGATTTCCGTAAACACAGAAACCCCACAGATTTACGTAAACGTAGAAGAAATAACGGAAATAACCTACATTCCAACTTCTTTTTCGTTGATTTCTTCGTATTTACATCAATTTTTTCCTCCTCGAGTTCGGTTTGGAAAACCTCAATGAAGGAAGTTTATTAATATTCCTTACGGCATAGCAGGATCACGGAACAAATTCTGAGTCCTCACATATGTGCTAATAACTGAAATTTGAACAACTGCAACAGTTTCGGTAGGTGTAATCGTTGCGGCAATGTGATGACCGGGAGCGCCGGTGACTGGAAAATCGCGATTTGGATGCAGGTAGGTTTAAGAGATTTGCTCGATACATCGAGTTTGTAGGCCCTGCCAGCATCGTATTTTTAGGCTGAAAGGTCTGATCAGTGGTTTCCGTTTTTTCCTTCTTCTTTTAAACAGATGACTGTCGGAACACCACCGAGACAACGGGTCAGGGTCCGCGTGGTGAACTTCGGTTCGAGACCCGGCGATGGCAGGATTTTCCACTCGGCCGAATTCGGCTTCTGTATGGAAGAGAATTCCAGCAGCCGGCTGCTCTGATCGTTAGTTTTCCGTGACTTCTGTGATCAACATCACGCGAATGCAGGAGCAGAACCCTAACAAACGGTCTACGGACCGCGCGCGATCTTTCCTTCCTCTTCCTATACTCACCCTTAACTTACACACAATGACACGAACATGCACTGTCCGTCTGTCTGTACTGGGCGCGAATTGCGTATGGCCATGGCCTACCAGCAGCGTCAGCCCCGGCCATAGCCTACCAGCAGCGTCCAATACCGATAGGAAATACCCGGTTAAGGAAAACCTCGCAAGTCGACATTTAGGTCAGCGCCAGATCTCGCCATTTAGAGGGGGGGAAGAACACCGCCATCTTCCGCGACTAAACAGGCACTACACTTACGCGACTAATGACCTTAACAGTTGACACGTCCGGAATCACTAATCGATCAATCGATAACTTGGCAATCGATAACTTTATATAAAGAAGGATGGAATAGAAATAATAATAATAATAATAATAATAATAATAATAATAATAATAACAACAACAACAATAATATGTACTAGTTTTTAATAAATAACTGAAATTCACAAACATTCGGTCACGATATGATGGAATGTTCTATGCAGAGAAACATTCAATTGACTGGTTTTCTTTTTCTCGCTATTCAATTATTTTTATTTTTTATTTACTATTTAATATCATATCGTGGTAAAATTACCAGGCGTACTCTTTAAGAGTATATGTAGAATATTTTAAAATGTCTCCAGTCTTGTACTCTCTCTCTCTCTTCTTAATAGTATACTCCATTGCACTCGTTTCTATTAATTTTTCTAAAGCCTCTTCGAAATAGTTTAGTTTCTAGAAAATTCTACCTGTGATTGTTGGTTGTTGATTTCCTCCGGATGTTAATATAACATGGACGGTTTTTCTGTAATAAATATGTTATATATTGGAAGACTGAATTTGTTGCTTTTTTCATTATCAGACATGACCCATAACACAAAATATAATAAATTTTGAATAAAGAATATTATAAAATAAAAATAAAATAATAATAAATAATAATAAATAAAAAATAAAGAATATTATTTATGCTTGCTACATAATACAATTTTAATAAATATTTTCTGAATGATTCGTAACTGTGAAATAATAATAATAATAATAATAATAATAATAATAATAATAATAGAAGAAGAAGCATATTTTGAAAAAGGTTTTATTATTGAAAATGTGGATTCCTAAACAAATCCTAATATAAAACATAAGATATTTTAAAAAGTGCTAATAAAAATAGTATGTTTGATAGCCAACTTCAGACCACAAAAACACAACATGAAAATATTACAATTATATGAAATATTCAAAATATA
Source organism: Teleogryllus occipitalis (assembly GCA_011170035.1). Taxonomy (NCBI): domain Eukaryota; kingdom Metazoa; phylum Arthropoda; class Insecta; order Orthoptera; family Gryllidae; genus Teleogryllus; species Teleogryllus occipitalis. Next base: position 140,676 of record BLKR01001309.1, on the reverse strand, counting down.
AAAAAATCATAAAAAAGTAATGTAGAAAAACAGAAGTTATTTTTTCACAATTGACAAAATGTAACATTCAACGAACTAGAGGTGCAATAACACGTACTTTCTCGCCCGTAGTATCACACAAAATTACATTGAAAGTATGGAAATTTTCTAAAACTTTTACATTACCGTATTTTCAAATCTATCTTTAAGAAACAAATTTCATTACGGGAAAAATCTCTAACTTCATAATTGTAGTTTTAGGAAAACGCCGAAAAATTTTGAAGTTTTGCAATTTTCGAAAAATCAGAGTTTTCAACGAACATGAGACCTGCACCATTCTCTTAAACGTTGTTCACACTATCCAACAACATTTAGTCAAAAATGGAGCCAGTTTTTTTTAAACTTGAAAAATATCCCAGGGGCTTCATGTGAAGTATCCCCCAAAAATGAAAATATAGGTTTCAAACTCAAGTAGTCGCGATAGCATCCAGATCGATTTGGGAATATCAATTTTGGAGAAAATAGGCTCAACTATTTATGCGTTAGCGTTGTTCACAGACAGACAGACGTTTTACCGTCAACCGATTTTTCGCTATCAAGGACCCACAAAACATGGATTATGGCTAGACCATGTGTTAGAGATTTTTTTCAAAATTTATCAATTGGATTTATCCACTTTTTCGTTACCAGGGCCAGGCATTAAGAGTTTTTTGCCGAAAATTCGTCGTTTTTTCGCGAAGCATTACATAACTTACTCTTTACTTCGTAGCGAAAAAGTAAAAAGGTTTAGGACTGTCATTAATACAAACTGGACCACACCGAATATAAATTCAATGAAATTGTCGGTCAATTCTACACTTAAGGCTTCCTCGTATTTTTCAAAACTAGCATTATTTAAAAAGATTGCATCGCCGTATTATTCCTTAGTCATGATTACTTTTTATCGACTTCTGTTCATCGCAGTCTTCTTACTAATAGCAGCTATGATGAAACATTTTATAAACTGTAAAAACAAACACATCAATTGCGTAAGGCGCCTGTAAAAGTAACTAGATGATCAGATTAATCAAGGCATTTCTGCTGCATATAGTTTGTTCCCATATTAACTGAACCAAAGAGAGCAATAGTCAAGTTCGAAAGTCTTCGGAAAGATATGTAGAATAACAACGAATGATAGTCAAGTAAGAAATTTCAGCATGGATATTATGATATCGTTCACCATTTATATACTAATTCTAGCGATCGCACTTAAGTTACGAAAGAAGCCTGCATAATTTCACAACACCTAATGGTTATACGCAACCAAGAAAAACTGAAAATTCTCTCGAAGCGAATAAGGGATTCACCTTCGTGATCAAATTCTATATTTTTCAATATCAGTCAATGTGAGAAAATCAAATAATTCAGTAAAAGTGTTGATGACATACATACAATACAAGAAAAACTAAGGAAAATGGCAGCTGTGCGTTCCATTTATTTTAAAGTAAATGCTAGTATTTCAGTTGTTTGACATACGAATAAACACGATGTAAGGTCGAACACAAATTCTCTCCTGCACTACAAAAAATAACTTTACTCCCTGGAGGTTTTTATCAGAACTTCCAAGAGTAAAACGCGTTAAGTTTTCCAAATGTCTTGAAATGTTTTAGGAACAGGTTTAATTGGCTTCATTTAGACGAGTAATATTGATGGTACGAATCTACTGAAAGTATACACTAAACGACAAACAAGTTTGAGAAATTTATTGTTCTACAATCGCACAAAAATGAGCGATTCTATGCATCGCTTAGCGTACGTGAAGTTAGACACGTGTAAAGACATTTGTAAAAACATAAAGAGAGGTGGAAATTCGACTATTTCGCCCCTCAAGGTATGCACTCGTTGACCGTCCTCACTAGCCCTGCTCACTTTCCGACCTCATCTGGTACCTGTCGTCCCTGTCCATTCACCTTGCCCACCCTCTTTACCTATCATACTCCTTCCTCCATTCCTCCTCCCCTCCTCATCACGACGAATGTGAACAGTGAAGCCATGAAGACTAGAGACGAAACAGATCGCGATTAGTAAAATTAACATTACTATACATACGTCGAAAATGTGTATATTTCATGAGGGAAATTATCTCGATCGAGAACTACAGGTCTCGAAAAATAACAACAATAATAATAATAGTAATAAAAACAACACGATATAACAATAATAATAATAACACGAAACTTAGACACATAATACAGTGATAAAACCAGAATGTTTATCTGGCTCAGAAACACTAATTTTGAACAGTACAAAAGACATAGCAAATATGGAAAAAAAAAGGAATGCAAAATCATTAGGAAAATTCTTAGTCCAAAATTTGCAAGCGAGCAGTACAGACTGAGAAGCAAAACAGAAATCAGACAATATATGGATAATCAGAGTGATATCAGAAAACGTAGACTAAATTTTTATGAACACATCAAAAGAATGAATCCTAATCGTATTACCAAACAAATAGTTGAATATTATGAGAACAAAAATAAAGCAGCAACTGACACTATAGCAGCAACTGACACTACTATCAACGAAATTAAAAAGGACCTTCAATTATCAGGGATCATAGAAGAAGACATTCAAAATAGGAACACATTTAGATCTAAAGTGCAGTCATGGCGGATTGATTTGGAAGAAGTACCAAAGTGTAGAACAGGAAAAGCTTGAACCGAAGAGAGAAAAAAGGCGCACAGACAGATGAAAGAAATACGGGCACGAAGAAAGACTAAGGAACACATCTGAGTACATTGCGTAGTCCCAATTAAGCTTATTCGCAACAGCAACAGCAGCAGCAGCAGCAGCAGCAGCAGCAGCAACAACAACAACAACAACAACAACAACAACAATAATAATAATAATAATAATAATAATAATAATAATAATAATAATAATAATAATAATAATAATAATAATAATAAAGAGTAAAAAACAAAAATAAACTCAAACTCGATGGAACAAAAACAATTATTACGCACGTAATTTGAAAATAATTACTATTCAGTAGAAAAGAATGTTTTTAAGTCAGCGCTCAATTTGATTCCGACTAGTTGATTCCTTTATGTCGTCAAAACAAGAGAATTCGCTTCGGCTACTGAAAAACATTTAGCATAAATACACAATTTTCACACCGAGTTATATTGCTAAAAAATAAAAAGAATAGGATTCCGAAGTAAGCTTCCAGTATATAGGATTCCAACGGGGTGTGGATCAACCTCCCGGGGGTCGATAAAATATTGAAAGGGGTGAATTTTGATCAAAGGGTCGATAGCCGAATATGCACTGGCAACAGATCGGTATAATTAAGTCCAAGGTCTCATTGAATAGAAAAAAATCTTGTTTTATAATATAAAGTTACGACACATCTAATAAAAAAAAATACAAATTCGCGAAACAAAAATTACGATTCACTAGACGTACCGGACTAATGATCATTGCAGTTGTCACGGCCGGAAACACCAATAAATTGATTGTGAACGTCGTAATGTTCGACCCGATTCACTCAATCAACATTCGTCAACGCCACGCCACGTGTAAATAGCAGTGTTCTAAGCCGCATGAGGCACAACATTCCTGAAAGGACGTGCACGAGTCCCCGTGCTCCTGTCGTTGTTAATTATTCGCGAAATTCCCTGGGCGGCAAATTTTCTTTAATCCAATAGTTCTTTTTATTCGAAAATTTATTTATTGGCAGGAATTACAATTGTCCGTGTTGATTTAATTAGGGCGCTTGCGCTCAGGCTGCTGGCCAGCGAAGAACGATATCGTGGAATTTTTTTAACAAAATTACGAAAATTCAATTTTCTTAGAAGTATAACTTTCACCATCTCAAAGCGTATCCTTTTAGTTTCTTGTGTACGTACGTGTATAGGAAGTACATATATACGTTATACGTAATATAGAGAAAGTTAATGTAATGCTGCGGAAAATTGATTTCGAGATTTCAACGGATATACACGTTTTCGGGTCCCATGATACCGAAAAAGTGATGTTTTTTTTTTTATTTTTTAACGTCCGTCTTCCTATCTGGTATGGCCTAAACAATATGTAGGATTTTTTCCAAACTGAATAAACCCCAGTCCATCTGGCCTCACAAGAAGCTCTGCGATTTTGAAAACCATTCATTAATTTTTGGCGGTAGTTTTCATGAAGACCCTGTGACATTTTCAAAATTTTCTCAAAAATTACTTCAAATTCGTTCTTTAAATTTCTTGTAAGAATAGAATGAAATGCACTTATAAGTGTGGCATAGGTCCGATTTTCAGAAATAATCAAAGAAATCATCTGAATTTTTGTTTGTCCAAAAATATGTGGTTTACATGACCACATCTTAATTCAATTGATCAGAAAGTCTAACTTTTAATTAATATTTAACAAACAATTAACCCGCGATCACTTCAAAGTCAATGCGTTTTGTGTGATTTTAAATAATTAGTTTGCGAGGTCGAAGAAACGAAGCTTATAAGATCAATGGAAAGTTCTCCACAATTTTGGAACTTTGAGATTTGAATGTAAGCAATGTACAAGAAAAATCAAACTTTTGTGACACGGATTTAGAAGGCGCATTGGGAAATTAATGTTACACTTTCATGTACACTGCACTTAGAAAAATATTGAAAATTTGTCTCTAACGGAATTGAAGTTCCTTCGTGAAAATGACTTGTACATTGTGTATTCGAATGTTAATATTGCATACCGGATGACTGTCAGCTCACCAATACGTTATTACAGTGATGAAAGCTCTTATTCATGTTTAAAATGTGTGAAAAACTACCTCAAATAAAAATGACCGAAGATCGATAAAATGCGCTTGCGCTGTTGGCTACAGAATGCGAAATTTTAAAATCAATTTACTGCGATCGACCAATTCGGTGTCCAATCAGCAAGACGCGAGAGATTTTGGTTAATTTTGTATAATGATATCAATTTTATTATAAAAAAGTTGTATTTTAATTAATTGAATAAATGCTTTAGAACTTATTGAAACTTTATTGTCTGTGTTCAAAAATTAAAGAATAGAAAAAAGGGCGGCTTGGAGTGTAGTGCCCAGGGACGCCCCATGTGTAACTTCACCACTGACTTACATTAAGTAACACACTTTTTAAGATGCTGATAAATACTTACAAGCTTTACAGGCGACTTTTATCGCTAAAATTCTGACACAAAATATATTTTAATAAGTTCATCCAATATTCTCCAACATAATCTAACAATGTAATCATTTCTTATTAACAGATTGCATTAAACATTAAACAATATAAAAACAATGAAATAAATTAGTGTAAACATTTGTGTTTCCTATGAGATGAACTTTAAGATGGAAATTCAAAAATGTACTATTATATTTGTTGGATTTTAAACAAGGTTTTTATAGTATATTTTACTTTATTCTTTCATTAATAAATGAAAAATTTTCAATGAAAAGGGATGATATTAATTCAGAAGAAAATCTAACAAATATTAAAACCAAACCGAATATTGTATATTTCGGAATATTAGTGCTTGTTCATGCCCATACTCAACATGATTTCCATTGCGTGTATCACATACTTCTGCCTTGTAAAACATTTAATGAGCTATATTTATTTATTTATAGTAGCATCGACAACTGAGGCCATTAACGACTCAATATTTGTGTATTGAGTTTAAAACTAATTAATACCCTATTGTTAATCCTGAAAGAGTACATGGATATAATACTTGGTCGGGTTTTACATATATTTGGCCTCAATTAACATATTGCCCACCAATTATCATACATTGCTTTGGCCTATTTTGATAGACAGGCTAAGTATATATAGTTAAGTGTTTATTGTGTTTTAAATGTTTACTTAAAAACAGATTGAATACAATTCATACACACACTGAAAAACTTAGATATTTCAGTAGGTTACAATATATAAATATATACTTCAAATAAGTTTACTTTGTATACTTCATCTTCATCATCATCATCATCATCATCATCTCCGGATTATTTATTACGAATTAGGCATATTGGCTGTTCCAGCCTCTTTCCATCTCATTCTTCGCCTTCCAATGTTTCTCTTTCCACTCGGCTTGTAATTCAGGGCTTGCACTGGAAGTCTGTCTTGCGGCATATTTCCAATATGTGTCACCCATTGCTGTCTGGACTTCTTAATTTCTTCATGTACTGTTTCTTTCTGCCCTAGTTCTTCTCTTATTTTTGCACTTTTTATTTGATCTCTTAATGTACAGCCCTTTACTCCTCTCAAAAATCGCATTTCTGCTGATTCAATCCTCCTAAAATCTTGTTTTTGAACCCAAGTTTCACATCCATACACTAAAATTGGGAGGGTCATAATATCATAAAATTGTAATTGGGTTTCTTTTCGGGCTTTCTTTTTAAACGTTCTACTTATGCCCTGGACGCGGCGTCTCCCGGATAGCCAAGTTAATCATGACTCCGGCCGCGGAAGCCTACGCTCTCAGTTCTACTTATAGTTCCACAAACTGCTTGAAATTTATGAATCTTGCTGGTGACTTCCCTCTCTCTTCCATATGTAATTTCACAGCATAGGTAGCTAAAATGCGTCACTCGTTCTAAAACCATACTCTAAGCACAATATTTGCCCTTACTGATTCTTTTCCTTTAAAAGCCATTACTTTGGTTTTATTAACTGATACTATCAGATTATACTCCATAAAAAATTGCTCCACTTGGTAAATAGATCTTTGCAAATCATCTTCGTTTTCTTGGAGGATCACCATATAAATTCCTGAAGGTACCACGATCTTCAACCTTTTAATTATACATCCCAGATATATATTAAAGAGTGTTGGAGAAAGACTGTCTCCCTGCGTTACTCCTTTCTTTATAATCCTCTTCCCGGAAACAAATCCATTGTATTTTACTGCGATATTAGTATTGTCATACATACTTTTCACCACTTGCACTAGATGACTTGGGTACCGTTCTTCCTTCATAAGGCTCCATAATTTACATTGGTTGACATTATCAAAAGCCTTATCTATATCCACGAAGGCTAAGTGTGTTTCTCTATTAAACTCCACTCGTTTCTCAATTATTTGTTTTAATGTAAATATGTCATCTATTGTTGAGCGACCTTTTCTAAACCCATGTTGTTCCTGAGGGAGAGTGCAGTCTGCAATTGGAGCGATTCTGTTATTCACAATTTTTGCATATACTTTATAACATGAGTTAAGTAGACAAATACCCCTATAGTTGTGACATTTACTTCGATCTCCTTTTTTAAAACATGGAGTAATTAACGAATCTAACGATTCATCTGGTATTGCACATCTTTGCCAGCATTCATGCATTAGGTGGAGCAGTCGGAATTTCAGTAACATACCTCTATATTTCATTAATTCTACGTTAACTCCATCAGAACTGTGTATACTTGCTTGTATACTTTTTTAATTAAATTTTATTCAATATATTTATATCTGTAAAGAATTGAATCACTTTATCTTGGTAATTTATAGATGTAAGAATTAACTCTGGGCTCAGATTCTGTAGGTGTTTTTGTTTGGATTGATTGTATTGGTTAATGATATGGGCTAAATTACAAAGAATGTTACAGTGGTCACATACGGTCCTATATGGAGCTGGATTTCTTTCTATTAAGTTTAGGTGGCTTAGTTTGCGGTGTCTACTTCTAATCCTTGTAATAGCTACTTGATCTTTTGTGTTGAGATGTTTTTTACTTTTGAGATCGTAGACATTATTTGTTAGGAAAGGCACTGGATCTTAAAGTTTTACTGCTGATATTCTATGTGTCATGCATTGTTTTTCGAGTGTGTTTTAATAATGTTCGAATGTGTCTTCGATGGTATTGGATACTGTTAATATCGTATTTGTCTTCTACTGGTAGATTTGTCGTCACAATGTTCAGGTTCTCTATTACATTCTGGATTGTTCTAATTTGCTGTGGATACCTCATCAGCTTCATTGTCTTTACCGAGGGTGTCATATCATGATTCAGTTCATGTGCGATGTTTTTCATTTCAGAATTGGTATTTTTTATATTATGTAATGCAGTTAGGGAACTGCATATGATAAGAAAATGGTTATCTTTGAGTTGTGTAATGAATTTAACGCTTTCATTAAGGAACAAGGATCAGCTGTTGCCTGACCGGCATAATGATGTAGTTAATATTTGAATGCTACATCACTTGAGATGGTAGTGGACCAGGTTCCTTGTTCATTCTTGGTTCCGTTGGCGTAAACATGATACTTCTACTACGCGCTATACTTTGTTCAAGCAGCTGTGGTATATTTCGAACTGTTTTACCTTTTCCTACTCTGCAAAGAGACAACGTCAAGCAATGTTGCAGGAAGAAGTCGATATTTTGACAGAAAAACACATTTTGCGGATCTTTGATACCTAAAAAGTAGTTTTTCAAGTATCCTAAACGTATAGTGTATTTCATTCTCGTATACGGAGGACAATCAAAATCCATAGTTTCGGTCCCCAGTTATTTGTAATATCCACAGTAATAGCTACAAGTAGAGACCGGTTTTTTATTTACTAATTATCTATAAAATATGTATACATTTATGGAGTAAACACTTCGAAAATACGCATAAGAATATGATTTATAACGTATTTACTAACCCATCATAACACTGTTTTTCATAATTTTTACTTGCAGAACATTCATCCGGCGCTTTACTCGTACTAAACCGCTCAATGAAATTTCCAAGAGTAGAATAGTTAGATTCCCGAAAGGAATATCTGCGGCTAAATTCATGTAGCAATTTGCATTAGAACCAAGTTTGAACACAATTCCGAGAACCCTTTAGTAACCACCTTCATGCCATATAAGGTGCGCAGCTTTCTTTTTGGTGACCAGTTTCATTCACATTTTTAACCAAATTTTTCATTTAATTTATCCACAAAGAAGAGTAAAAACTGTAAGTGATGTGTAGGGGAGAAGTACAATCTGTTTTCTGTCACGTTTTCTTCAGTTCCAGAACCTCTTCCGCACTCTTTAACTATGAATAGTTGTATGACGAATAAAAGTACCAACAAAGCGAGATTAGTGACATTTGAAAAGTAGATATTTTTGCTCCTAAGTTATAAAAAAATTAGTTGCTTAATTACACGAATTACAGATTTGAATTTTTAGCACTGCTAACAAAATAGCAACCCATACCACCGGCTCTATTCCTAACACAACCGGCAATAGAAGAGCTCAACGAAACATACGCATGATGAAATTGCATTGATGTCCAGAAGCAAAAGAAGGGGGCCATCTCAGAATTTGCTCAAAGGATCAAGAAAACTGGACGAAAAATTGCTTGAGATGGGGGGTCATCGACCCAGACTGTGTGACTTATGGGACATCTGCGACTTATAAGATTTCACATATGTGTTAGTTCTTCCGGCGTCCCCGAGGTAGACTCGATGGCACGAAATAATCGAAACGATCGTGATTTTCTTGAATATTTTGTTTACAAGAAATTGATATAGTGTCTAGCTATAGTGAACCACGAATTTAGAAACATAATAAAAATTTAAATAATTAAAATAAATACAGTAAGTAAATACGAGAAATAAACGTTTTCAAGCAATACACGCAGAATAATTAGTAACTTGCAGAAATAGAATGTTTATTAACAAAACGGGCAAAAACAAAATATACACCATAAAATCATATTTATGTAATTGAAAATTGGGTGTTTCAAGCACGTATCAAACGAGCAGTTTTTTCTACAGAGGAAATATATGCATTTGGATATACTATGAATCCGGTCCCTAGGTATTAGGAAGGAGGAAATGTAAAACTGAACAGATAAAATAATGCAAGGAAATTAGATAGCTATCTCCAAATAGGAGAGACATGAAAAAATCTGTACCACTCTTAATGTATTCACATCCTCTGAAGACTCGATTTCTGCACTCAAAAGTAAAATAATTCATGGTCTTACGTTCAGCACCAAAATCATAATTGGCGATAGCAGCGCTTTTTCATCGAAATTTATGTATCGCAGCAATTTCCACAATTTGTCCTCATCCTCCTGAGACATGTCAATGAAATACACAAAAGATCATTACCTTCTGGGAAGGCTTTCAAAATTAATGAGAGTGGTATTTCTCTCAAACATTCTTTTTCTGGTCACTTATTCAGGCGTTCTTGGGGTCATATTTTACGGCAATAGTTTCTAAAATAGTATGGGATGATGTCGTGATATGAGGAGGTGAAATGTATTTCTGATGTCGTAATGTGATTAGTACATAGTTTGGTTTAGTTCAAAGAGTATTATTAATGCCTTCATTATAACTAGCTAGAGCGGGCGTAGAATCCTTAAATTGACCTATATGACATCTGCAATCAAGAACAGATTGCCCAGAGACTATTTCCAAGCCTCACATTTCATATAAATAAAAAACAACTTTTTAGTCAACGCTTTCTGTATTCAAAATGCATGTCCACCCGTTATATCTCATTGTATATCTAATGTGTGTACAGTGTCTGTGTTAATAAATATTGCCATGTGTGAAGTTTTTGACAGCATGTTCAAAAAAGAAAAATGTGCCATAGGGTATCTAGCCTAAAGCGTATTATATAAATATACACATAAGTGAACTATAGCTCTCGACAGGAGCCAGCATAAGGAACCCTAAAATAAAACGTGGACTGAGATTCCCATAATGCCATTGACTCTTCAATAAATATTTTCTTAACACGAGTCACGATCCTTCCGACGAGTCTCGGTTTCCTTAAAACGAGACACGAAGTGCATACACTTTCTTCACATTCCTTAAAAACAAAGCCACTCACATACGGGGACAGTAACGGTACTTACAATATTTAACAAAAGAAATAAAGCTAATAAGCAGCAAAATGCCTATTGAATACAATTATTCATATTCTTCATTACCTCTTCCGTAATGAATACATTGTCTGGTTGTAATGCAAATATTTAGTGAAAATTTAGGCAAGTAGACACTACAATATCCATCATCTATGAATACGTAATATCATTCTTCTATGAAATAATATCCTTCTGCAATGTAAATGTAAGATTGTGCGATTTGATAGCTATCCCACTTGTTACATTTGCCTTGTAATGGCTGATTCAAGTAAGTTTAAATCGCTGTAGATATATTCCGCAAATTGCCTTTAAAAAATTTTATTGATTGAATATTTTCTCCAACACTGTGAATCTCCATTGTCCAGACGTCTTCTAAGATTCCGTCTTCTCATCATGTTTCGGGCTTCCCTTTTGGCCTAAATGACTGTGATGTTCCTAGTATACTCTCTTAAAACGTTCCAAAGCACCTATCTTTTTATTTCTTTCCCAGGGTTTATTAACAACGTATTTAGTTGATTTTAGTTAACACTTCCTTCAGTCGCAAGTATATATCAGCCTCGATTACATATTTACATTTTTCTTTACACCTTGCATCTTTTTACATGCCAACTTCCAACAAATGTCTCCCCAATCTCTTTTATATTTTAACAACTCATTTCACTTATACCTCTTTATATCCCAACTACAGCAATATTGTCTTTCTATCTTCCATAATTCTCCCCTCCGCCAGGGCTACAAGCTATCCATGTCGAAAACCTGCAGAGAACACGTTTTACCAAACAAATTCCGCTTGGACTGGTCGGGGATCGAAGCCCGGTCCAGCAGTGAGAAGCGAGCAGTCTGACCGCGACATTACGAGGAGCCCTCTTCCTAACCAATGTCATATGATAGCAAAATGACAAACTTTCCATTCCATTTACTTTTCTCTTATGATCGACAAATTTCCCACAATGTCTCTCCGTGTCCACAACGCCTATCAACTTATTGCTTCAGTTTTCGCTGAACGTATAGTTGGTTGAGAAATAAAGAGACAATCTTTCAAACATACAGATATTTATTTTTTCAATGAACATTTTTTACATTAAATCACAAGTACTTGATTTTTAAAAGATAACATCGAATTTTGCATTTAACGATGTAGTGAATCAACTTCTTCCATTTTGCTACTTGAAATTGCTGTCAAATTCAACTTCATGCAAGACAGCTGAATGTAAATGTTTCATTTTAATATCTGTTTTGGACTGAATTTATTTTGCATTCTCGAGAAACCTTTAGGACTTCCGCGGAACCCTAAGAGTTTTGAGGAACAGTTACTGAGAAACTAAATTCTTCTTCTTGCCGGTTTCTTAACCGCTACTTCGGTCTTCCGGCGCTTAATCTTCTTTTCCAGTCTTCTCTGTTCTTCCAGGAATCAGGAGGTTATTTCCACTTCTCGATTACCTTTCTGATCTGGTCGTTCCACCCTGGTCTTGGTCTTCCTGGTTTTCTCCTTTCACTTGGTTGCCATTCAAATGATCTTTTGGGGAGCCTTTTCTTATCCATTCGCTGTACATGTCCATACCAAGTGAGTTGTTTCTTTTCAATTTCCTCTTTAATATCATGCTGCAGATTCATTATCTCCTTAACTCGTTCATTTCTAATTCTTTCCCTTCTAGATATTGCTGCCGCTCTTCTGAGGAAATCCATTTCCAGGGCTCTCAATTTTCTTTTCTGTTGTTCTGGAAGATACCATTTTTCTGCTCAACTAAATTCAAAAAATGTAAAAAAAAGAACACCTACCTTTTTACCTGGTGTCCTTGTCACCCTATTGTATAGTAATAATCTACATATCATTTCGTATATACAAGAAAAGTAACACAAAAAAATGTTGCTGCAATTTTTCTAGAGAATGGATTTAGCCTGAGTGAAGTAAATGATTTTGTGGTCAAAGACCTTCTTTTGTCCTATGCACCAGATGGCTAGTGAACTATGTTTACGAAATGCTTACTGGTAAAAATATAATATTTTCTAAATAAATGTCATCACTGAAATAAAAAATGATTAATAGCTACTTACTATATACTTTACACTCGGTAACACACATTTTGGTGCCTAAGATAATGAACTTTTTCCTTGGTATTCCGATGTCACTGATTGCAAAAAATGCATTAGTTTCACCCTATCAGCTCTAGTTTTGTAAATACAGAATTATCATCATATGCCATATTTCCACACTAAGTGCTAGAATTTGGGAGCATCAATGGCAAGTGGACAAAATATTTACTTTACTGGTGCTAATTCGTTGTAAAATAAAATAAATTTGTTTTTATAAATGAAATGTATTAATTAGATAACTGTAAATCACATAATTTGGCATCAAAATGCTTTAAAAATTCACATAATCAACCACTTTTTTAAACCCAAAATTTTTTTAAATCGATTTTTTGGAGTGAAAATGCCGTAGCAGTCTTGCTGCATGCTCCAACAGTAGTCTGTCATAATATGTGTATCCCCTTTTTATTGGTCTCTCTCTTCCATTGGTGAATATCTGGGTGAAATCGTTTACCTTACTCTTCACTTAGATCATCAAGTGAAGGAAAGCAATCCAAGTGGCTCTGTAGGTAATGAATCTTAATACTCATTGCAGCCAAGCAAATGCATTGGAAAGCATTGTTTCTACTAATTGAGAAAAGTTTTCTGCTTTATGCTTTCGTAGAAAGTTTTTCACAACTAGAACAAAAGAAGACCAGGCACTCGATTGATTTTCGCTCATTGATTTCAAGAAATTTGAATCATTTACGAGCTTTCTTATTTGAGAACCATCAAAAATTCCTGCTTTCAGTTTCTCGTTGGTGACTCCCGGAAATGTATATAATATACATTGTAAACACAAACCTTCCCATTCCCAACGACTGTACAAATTGCTTCATCAAGCTCAGCTCGATGCGCAAAGGAAAGATAATAATTTTCTCTCGAGCAACTAAAAGTAAATTGATCCCATTCTTTTCCCTTACTATCTCTTTCTGCAGAGGTCAAGTTTTTCTCAACCAATCCTCACTGTTGGCTCTGCCGTCTCACAGAAATATAGAGCAGGGATAGTTTGTGCAGTCATTTTGTAGTCTGAGAAGAAAATTCACTGTCTTCAGATCAACACAAAATAACCCACTGATGTTCACGATATTTAATCTTTTTTAAACTAAAAAAAATGTCTCGTACTCTTTTTTTGATGCAAAATGAGTGACCAACTGGAACAGAGCCGTATTTGTTGCCGTTGTATAAGAGTACACACTTCAAAATTCTCCATGAGCTGTCAGTGATAAGTCGCCATTCATTTGAGTTATATTCTGTAAACCCAATTACATTGCTAAAAAGGTACGGAGAATTCAAATTTGTCGGTTTATAATGTATTAATGAAATAGATTATACATGTTTATTCAAAATGAATTAACTGATGAATTAATGAAATTAACATAATGAACATGATTCTGAAAGTGACGAAAATCGTTCTTTTCACTATATCTTCAAAACTAAAGCTGATGCAACCAAACAGTATTTTTCGAATCAGCGGCCCTGAAATACCTTTAATCAGCTCTAAAATTTCAGGCACAAAAAAAGGTTTTTTTGTTGCCCTGTGTTATCTATGATTGTTATATGCAATTTTTTGTATACCGACAAGTAACGTGTCGAGTTATGAGAAGAAAATATATTTCCATAGATATAACTTTTTGTAAAAAAAAAAAAAAAATTTTTCTTTTCGTCCGACCCGAGATCTTTCGAGGTATTTCAGTTTTACATGCTGACATTGTTGGATTTGGTCATTCCTTAACACATTGCGTTTAAATAACACTGACTTATTTAACTAATTTGTTATAATTTGGATGCTATTGAAAATTAATTTTGATTTTGGGAATAAACGGGAAGGATTGACCTGTCCAGCAGTAGCAGGGTAAAATGGAAAGATTCTACACGAAATTATTAGTTTAGGGAAGTTAAAGCATATCTTGGGAAATTTAGATTCGATTCGACTTGGGATGTTTGCTGTTAGGCCTAGGTGGAATTTATGAGCAGAATGAGATTAAGGGAGGAAAGAAATGAAGTTAATTGTTATATTTTTAGGCACAAACCGTGGAGTTTTAATTGATGATATCATCCAGACTGCGACCTCCTTCACAATAAAATCAATTTAAGAAATTTTAAATTTTATAGTCAAAAGTTTGTTTGCGAAAAAAAACAACCATTTTTGAAATATTCGTGTGTATTGTACTTTCGAATCGAACAGAATAGCGGCGATTATAACGGGACGTTCTCCGTTATAGCATTCACGGTAAGGTTTCGGACATTAATATCCTGGGCCTTCGAGTAACCTTGACGAAAGTATTTCGAAACGTCCATTCAAATAACCAATGTCTGGATTTAATGTTCTTCCACATTGAAAATGTGTCAAATACACGTTCTAAACCATAATACTAATAGAGAAACATTAGGTTGGATGCGAGAAACATAATCTTCTCTCCCCTGTGTAACAATTCGAGGAAAGAAAGAAGAAAAAAAAACATTCGGTTGACAGGTAACTACGGTCAACGCTGTGTGAATCCCGAGACCTTCTAAAGCGTAACCGTACGAGCTCCTATTTCCACTCATGTTGAGGTAGAGAAAGTAGACCACTGAGATTTGACCGTCCGTTTGCCTGCCGCACCCACTGTGGGCTAGCCCGGGGCGACCGCAACGACGGCGGCGGCAGACCTTGGCAGCTGACCCCTGCGTGGGCGCGGGCCGGCGCGGCGGCGGCGGCGGCGGCGGCGGCGGCGGCGGGACGTCGAGCGAGTCAGCGCTATTCCTGGCGTGGTGTGGGCCGGAGCGCAACCTCTACGTCAGTGCGGCGTGACAGTGGTGTAAAAAAGCAGCCGGCGAGGAGTCGGCAGGTCGATCGGGGTGAGCGCGGATGAGGCGGAGCATCGAAGGAGGCCCACGGCGCGGCGCCCGGGCGCGGGCGCGGGCGCGGCCGCGAGGGCGGGGTGGGGTAGGCGGGGCGGGGCGGGGCGGGGCGGCGAGGACGCGTCCGCCCCGCGCTCCGCACTGTTTGCCCGCCGTCGCGCGCCCCGGAACTAAATATACGGCTGCGCAAAAACGACGTAAACAGTTCGCACGTACGCACTCCTCATCACCGAGAGAGAGGGCGTTTCAAAGACATCGACTTGCCTCTTGATAAAGCCCAAGCGGTTGTTCCATTTCATTTCACCGATTTCATTCGTTTCCATTCGGCCACTTCGTTTCTTCAGATAAGGCCCCTTCCTTTCGCAAATCACAGTAAGTGGTTTTTTACACGGATTTGCCTGATGTGATTTGAAAGAACAATTCCAAAAATGAAAAGTAGGGGATCGGGATCGCGTTTCAGCAGAACTAAAGAAACGCGTTAAAACCGTCGGCACGATTTGTTTCATGTATATTATTTTTCATTAAATTTCACGCGATTTTTATTATATTTTGTTGCTTGTTTGATTATAAATTGTGTTATCCTTGAAAGAAAGAAGAGGAGAACAGTATTTCATTGTCACTTTATATCTATTACTGTTGCTACAGGACACTTATTAGCTCCAAACCTCCCATCATGAGGATTTTCATTGACAGAACAAATAGATTTAAAATGTCAAGTTCTACGTACTGGATTAACAGAGGCGACGTAGGTACTTGTCAATACGTATGACACGAATGTGACACGAATCATGTTAATTATGTGGATTCGTTGACAGCTTTCAGCTTAATACCGTTATTTTCGAGCTCATATGCAGAAGAAATACACAATTCCGCGCACGGATAGTGTCAAATAACAAACATATATTCGACACGTGGTGTGCTTCCAGGCACGTCGTCACTTACTACTACTGAACTACTTCGCGCACACCGTGGTCCTATAGTCTCGCCATTCACTCTCCGCAGAGATGCCTGGAAGCTCGAAGCTCATCAACCGAGCCAAATCGTCAGTTACTTTGTCGCAGTAAACTGAAATGTAAAGTGACATAAACATAAATAATATTAATGTAAATAGTAAATAAGAACAACTAAGTACTTGTACCCAATTCCACAATTCTTTGAAAATACTGATCGTGCTCTAGGCTCAATTGAACTTTTCTGAATGACAGTTCTTTTTCTTCTTCTTCTTCTTTTTTAATATTAGGAGTGAAATCGTTTACAGCAAAGGATTTAACTTCCCATAAAAACGTATTTACATACATGAAGGCGAACAATTGAATGACTAGTTTCCACATTGATGCCACTGTATAACCTGTTTATTCCTTAGTAGATTTTCGGTTTCTTGCATGTTCCCTCTCATGTTATTCCCGTTTAGGTTCTGGTCTATTGCAGTAATAAATAAAGCACAGCTCTTGCATTGTTGGCGGCTTTTATTTGATTAAATTAAATTCGGACTTATTTGGTACATTATGATAATTAAGATAATTATGTAAAAATATACGTGTTATGTTGCCATGTTGGTCAATCATCAAAAATAAGCACGTAGCCCGGATGCTCCCCTCATTTTATGCAACCACAATGCTTTTCAAAACATGCAGAGCAGTGACGCAGGATGTTTGAATACGTAAAACATGAATGTGTTATGATTGGTGACAAAATAGTGATCACCGTTATGTTTAATTACGAATTAAATACAAGACATGCATATAAGAAGTTAAATATACGTCAGGATATTAATACGCGCATGTTGAAGTTTTAAAATGTTCATGTAATCCTATGCTGATTGTGTCGTTTATTGAACGTCAATAAATGATAAAAAGAATGAGACGTATTATGAGGAGATGTATATTCTTTACACGTTTTCTTGAGTTCTGAAATCCCTATATCCATGGGATAAAAATAAAATAACTCTGAGAAAGGTCCATAATGACGGCAGTCATTTAATAAAATAAAAACAGCCGCCAATAACGCTTGAACTGAGTGTTAATTCTTTTATTTTTATATTATTTTACACAAGCATTCTGGGGAAAAATATTACGAAAAAACTGCCTGTTCATTTCTACATTCAAAGCTACAGAAAAGAACTTTTTAAAAATACAGATCTGAATGAATAAATTCAGAATATACATTCTTTCACTTTTTAGCAAAAGCACAACTCATGGGTTATTTAAATTTTGTTTTTATACTGTCTTGATATGAGAATGCATTTCTAATTTGTACTGTAAGAATTATCAATTATGAAGAAAAAGGTATCAGTTTTTACTATGTTCTTTCGTTGATACATTCAAGTTTTTAATCTATTCAGTTTCTGGCCAAATAACAAGTGACGCACGCTTAATACACTATAACATTATTTAATAAAAATAAACGTGACACTACAGATATGTCGTAACCGAGCACAGAAGGTCGCGCTACCCTTACGAAGTTGCCATCGGCGTGGTAATGCTAAATCTTTAAGCCAACCAGCCTGACGTAATGGTGAAAAAGTTCAGGCGCAGAAGCAGCACCACGGGCCGAGCGCCCGCGACGGCGAAGGCGAGGCGACTTCCTTCGGTACGGAATCTCTCATTTGATACAGTAGAAACAGCTCATTCTTAATAATGATAAATCAGATCGACACTTTACTCTAAGTGTGGTTTCCTTTTTCAAAAACAACAATCACCTGTCGTCGCGGCCGGTAGAGGCAAAGCCAAAGTACAAAAATTGGAATTAAAGTAGGCGAAGATAGGTGGACAGGTCGTCGGAGCTCGACCATTTCTGTAATATATTCTCCTTGAATATACGGAAAACCGAGGCGCATATTCTCAGACATATCGAACTACTACTTTCAGAGCAAACATAATGTGTGAAATATGCGTAAGATATACAGAGATGTAGTACGATAAAAATCAGCTTTTGGATAGAACTGACTGAACATGAGACTTCATGGGAAAATTTTCCAATTTACTTATTTTAAGGAATGTAATTTATTGCACAATACTCTCTTAATAACAACTACCTTCAAATTGCATATTTTTACAGTTTCAGCAACGCCTAATGTATCTTTGGATATCTGGGTCACTTGGATAATTATTGAAAGCGTATTTTTAAGCAGTTACTGTTTGAAAAAGACTAATCAACAGTTGAATTTGTTTTCGGAAATATTCTATAAATATAATTTAAATAGCGTATAAATAAAATCAGAGTCATAAGCTAATACTTTGCGTGGTATCGTCGTCTATCACTCTACTTAGAATGGTACACCAACGTATTCCTCACCTCGACATCTACCACACGCATCGCCGCTGGGACTGATTGTGGGGACCCCGAGGTCAGCGATAGCGCTGGAAAGAAGAGAACGCCCGGAGCACAGAGCCGATAGCAGGCCCTCGCCTGCTCTTCCGGACGTCCGCGATTCAAGAGAAGACAACACCGGCTTTCCACTAGCCTGCAAATCATCACTTCATCGCGGTTACTGTATTTCGGGTATCTTGTGAGCTACAACTGGGACCTCTGTGGACTACTAAACGAATTTACGTTTCAGGCTGTGGGGTGTCCTGCTCTGGGAATCATTAGCCTCTTCCGTACAACTTTTTCATACCTACTCATAGGCATGCAAATGTTTACTGTTTTAGAACACACACACACACACATACACACACCGATATATATATATATATATATATATATATATATATATATATAAGTAAAATTTTTAATGGGAATAGTTATATTATAAAATAATAATCAAAGCTTGTATGAACGTGAGAACTTAGGAATGTTTTCTAACATATCATTTTTACCATATTACAGAGCAATTCTACTTCTTTTCACCGAAATTTGGCGCATTTGAGCTACGCATTGGACTATCGGTATTTTATGTGAAAGTGTTGAAATTATTCTGAAAATGTTTACACTACAAAAATTACACGTTTTTGAAGTTCTGAGAAATTAGCAAATTTCTCAATAAAATATTTTTTTTTTCTCTTGAAGCAAATGCAAAGCTTGATTAGTGATAAAATTTTCATAATTTTCAATAATCATTTTACCTTCTTCCATTTCTGGGGTAAATTTATTTATACAATACATGGGTACCCTCCCCCTCCTCCACCCCCTAGCCGCTAGGCACAGCCGAACCCATGCAGTCGAATAATTGATTATTTCTTGTTTCCGGGTGTGGCAACTGATATGGCCAACCGTCGTAGAGCATTTTTATCACGAGACATGGCGGTGTTGTTCCCTCGCTGAATGGCGAGATCCGGCGCCGACCTACACGTGGGCTTGTGGGGATTTCCCACCCAATATTTTCCACCAGCGGGAGTCCCGCGCTTGTCGTGACAAGCGCAAACCTCATCCGGTCTACCGACATATGCGGTAGTGTAGGGCTTGTAAGTGTGTGTATAAGTAAAGGTTGAATGTGGGACAAGGAAGAGGAAACAAAGATCACACGCGTGGACGCGATCATTTGTGTACTGGTTCTTAAGTCCTGTCCTGTACGTGTCCTGTTTGTTCTATTACCCCGGCATTCAACTGGTACTGATCGGAGAAACTACAAAAAATCTACAGATCAGAGCAGCCGTCCGCTAGAATTCTCCTCGAGACTAGAACCCCAGATCCTTTCGATCTGCAGTGACATCAACTGATGACCTGAGCGACCTCAGCTGGTCGATTTGTCGAATTTCTGGTTTTCAAACGGCAGGTAAAGGAACGGCTCAACTAGCCTTTATGAAATACTACATTATATTTCAATTCTGAATTTTATATGTTTAATTTTCGTTTACTTCTTGCTTATAAATTCGTTGAAATTACTGCCTTTATTTTTAAAATAGGTATCACCCCTTTTTCATTTGTCATATCAAGTTCATTTCCCTCACATTAAATTCAAATTGTAATTATAAAATTTCCATATATATATAATATCATTACTTAATATTTTATATCTGTTTGTACCAGATATTTGATGATGATGATGGCTAAGTCATCGAAAGCTGCTAATGTAAAAAAATGTCGGCAATGACACCTTTTATTCACTTATTTGAATGCTATCTACACATCACCAATAAACCGATATACTAAGAGTATAGGCCAAAAATTGACATTTCCAAAACAATTTTTCCTGAAATTTCGGTAACTTTACGCCAAGATTCCGCCAGCGCGTTTATAAATATATTTCCGCGTGATGTTGGTTGGCTCCGATAGACTAGGCTCTCATTCAAATATTTTCCCTCTTGAACCTCTTGCAAATAACTTCAGCCACATGCAAATGAAAAGTAAAATTTTTAAGGTCTGGTTTCTGTTTTGAAACGGTCCCAAACGGTCCTCCTATCTTCACATTAAAACAAATTATATCGTTACTGATTTATTATCACTCTTTGAACTCGCGTAATGTCACGGCCATTGTCACATCATCGGAAGCTCCGTCTAAATGATATTTTAGAAAAAAAAACTTATTTGTGAATTTGTGAGACACGACGTCCATTGTTATACAACAAAATGCAGTAAATTTTAACTAAGGGGAGGAAACACAGTGTAATTAAATATCACTTTTAATATAGTAAATATCAACCAAGGATTTATTCAAAAATATCGGCCTAGCCAGTACACTTTATTAAAGAAATTATCGGGCATATTTTTGAAGAAATAAAAATAAATAATCCCTTTTCTGACTAGGGCATCCGATAAAAAAGACAATATCTTATCTTTGATATGCACTTGAAAAACGTCTGAAGACTCCGTCAAGTTTGTTTACTCATTGAGTCACTCCTCGAAAAGTGAATATAGTCTAACATGCGTTTCACAAAGTTATAAAGAACTTTGAAAGCCAGAAACAGTTTGTTTAAATAACGGTTCCAAGAAAGCATTTAATATAAAAATAACGATTTCGGTTTGACTATTCGAACAGTTTTTTAACAGTCATGATTTGATGCCTTGATTACCGCATTATTTTATTTCAATGCGATCAGTCATATGAATTAAAAATCCAAATAAAGTAATTCTTTGCCACAGTGTATTCCTTTTGACATCCTTCACGAAATGAGTTAAACAGCAATACATATACATTATATGCTTGAAAGCAACACTTAGATTTCTCGAGACAATGTCGTGGAGCAAGATAATGCTATGGTTAGAACAGCAAAAAGAAACCTTGGACTGTTCAGAGATGATCGGTCGCATCAGTCTAAATTTGCATCGCCATAATACGTGACAAGTCACGACAACCTATCTTGAACTTCGCGGCCTGCTTTCCAACAGCCACCCCAGCACAGTTGATACGTCCCAACCACCGTAAGGAAACGGGAGGCTACGAATGGCAAAGGTGATATTTTGGAGAAGAGTTACGGGAAAACTGCAACACAAAAAATAAAATAAATGCATGAGTTATGGACGCTGTATGTCACGAAGTTCCCGATTTCTTGTGTCCACAAACACGTCCCGACAAATCTGAGCAACGTCCTGTTCAGCTTTACCTAGGAAGGTGTCCGTATTAGAGAACGAAAGGGACAATATATCACTACACATATAATATTATCTGATTTTCTATAATAGAGATATTGTGTGTATACTCAGGATGGTGTTGAATACTTCTACAAATGCACATTGCTTAATGTGATAAAATACCTTTGTAGGCTGCGTAAAGTTTGTTATATTCAAAAATGGTATAAATGAGATTTTGGCAAATAGAAAAAGTTAGATATACGTGTGAATATAGAAAGATAAGGTCAATGATAGTTTTATACTGAGTTATTCGTTTGAGAATTTTATGTATATTAGAAGAAATAGATGTTGCAGTGTAAAGAGGGCAAAGAGTTTAACCTTAATAAAAAAAGATTTAAGGGAAACGTTCAAGGCAATCTGGAAAGAAACATTCATTTCCTGTTACAGAAATGGTTCACGAATTCTCAGACATTGTTTGAAAACTGCATTTTTTGAGATGTGAATTTACACAATGCAAACAAAATTTGTCTGGAAATACATACATTGAACTGGAGGGATGCTCAATGGCTGCACAATAAGAAGGGTGGCCCTAGATTTTTTTTCAGCATTTCACTCGATCCTTATCAGACTTTCCAATGTGCCAGTATTAAAAGAAAAAAGAAAAAAGTTTTTTTTAATCCGGATTTGCGGTACACAAAACCCAACATGATTTCCGATAAAAAAAAATAGATTTACAAGATCCCTTTCCGAACATATCTCCGATTTTACTCAAGTTTAATCAGGATCTTCAAACTTCTCATGAAAAGATTGATACTCAACCCTGATTACGTAAAAGATGAAAAGGAGGCATATATATGTGAGAAAAACAGAGCAAATAAAGAGAAGAACAAGAAAGGTAAAGATAAAACGCCAAAAACGAACAATGCGGCAAAAAAGTTGAGGGAGAAAACAGAAAACACAATAGGTCTGCAAAATAATTAGTGTGATATTCATATTTTGTTACTCTGCACAACTTTAAATTTTTCAAAAAAATGCTAATGTAGTTTATTAAGTGATTTAATAATTGCAGAAGAAAAATAATTGAATAAAACAAAATGAATAGTAGTAATAATAATAATAATAATAGTAATAATAATAATAATAATAATAATAATAATAATAATAATAATAAACGTGTTATTTCATCTATTATATGTGTAAAGTGTGTTAAATTCAAAATAAACTAGTGGTGCTAAAACAGTACGTACTTTCTTCCCCGTATTTTCACTCAAAATTACTCGAAAAGTACTCAAATTTTTGAAAAATTGTACATGACCTCATTCAAAATCTGTCTTTAAGGAACAGATTTCATTAAGGGAAAAAATCTCTATCTTTAATATTTTAGTTGTATGAAGGCTCCCAAAAACATTTTACCTTTTGCAATTTTCGAAAAAATCAGGGTTTTTAACAAACACGAGACCTGCACCATTCTCTTAAACGTCCTTCACACTACCTAACAACAAAATTTAATAAAAAACGATGAAGCCATTATTTTAAAAAAAATTGAAAACGTCCCAGGGGCTTCATGTAAATCATCCCCCAAAAATGAAATATCGGTTTGGAATTCAAGAGGTCGCGACATCAGCCAGATCGATTGTGGAATATCAATTTTGGAGAAAATCGGCTGAACGGTTTAGCCGCTAGCATTGTTTACAGACAGACAGACAGACAGTCTTTTGCCGTCATTGGATATTGCAGTATCAGGGACCTACAAAACATTGATTCTGACTACACCATGTGTTAGAGGATTTTTTTCTAAATTGGCGACTGTATTTATCCACTTTTTCGTTTCCAGGTCCTGTAATAAGAGTCTGCCGAAAATTCGTCGTTTTTCGCGCAGTATTACATAACTTTCTCTTTATTCCGTAGGGAGAAAGTAAAAAACGTTTCGTTTTTGCATTTAAAATTGCAAATGTCAAGCTGTGTTACAAAAAATGAAACCCCAATCTCATTGGTTTAGTTGAAAAATTAAATAGGTTACGCATGTCGACATTTTGCTGAGGTAGAGTTAAAACAAAGATCTTATAATAGAAAATTTTACACCGTTTATCTCAAAATTATTATTTTGGACATAACATCCTTCATGCAGAAAGTAAAGTACGACAGTAAGCAGCTGGTAAAGTAAAACAATGATAGTAAAAACGTTTAGAGAGGCAAATTTATAGAAAAAATTTTAATATACGAAGCTCTCCTTTTTTTCGTCGATTCCTAACAGAATAGGATTCAGTGAACTTTCTATATTTCATACAGCTACGAATCTCTGCTAATCTTTCCTATAGTTGTCCCAATTGCTTTCCGTTTTACGCAAAATATTACCTATTTTCTGTGAAGGGTCTAGTTAATTGTAACACTAAAGCCAGTGAACCGCATTTCTTACATGGTGACATGTCCGCTATCATTTGCTCTCGTTCCTTTTTAATTCTGAACTTCAATCTACCCTTAAACTTAAAAGAGTTCACATACATTTTAATTTATATACCGTTTCCGGCAAATAATAAATTTTGCAGGTTATTAGTTGTCGCTGATCTAAAATCTTTGACTCACAATCAGAAATAGGTTGCCAGCACTCCCGCGTCGAGAAAGAGAGGTCACTACTTTCTTTATATTTTGCCTAAGAATTATTTTATTACAGAAGAATCCTTTCTATTGTACCCATTACTCTGATAATGTCTCCAAAGGAAAATTGTCGTAAGCGATTCTACTTTAATCATTTCCTAAATCTACCCTCCCGTCTACGATAGCGTAATATCTACATGGCTTCGTAGATTGGGAGGCCTGAGGTGAAGGGCTGAGGTTCTCATGACGCAATATTTTTCTAGATCATTTCAATAGCGTGGTGGAATTGCCAGTTTAGAAACGAATTGGTGAAACTCTCTTCAATCCCTCACTTATTCGACCAATTCCGTTCCTGTGGTTTCCTCCCAACGGAAGCGGAACAATACTCTGGGCTATGGAATGCACGCGATACGTCGTTCTCTATCCCTGCACACTACACTTGCACGAAAAAGACATTTCCCGATGTTCACTGTAGGCCAACATGTACCAAGGTCCCCTAATGTTTTAGAGAAGACTCGCGCGATAATCATCACATTTCCCCTTTTTTTCAAATTTCGTCAGTCTAAATTGATGTAAAGTCTTTTTAGTTGTAGTATTTATTATAATGCCTGCAAGAATTATAATTTCTTGTCAATCAGAAACCATTTCCTCTTTGATCACTGGGCTGTTGTACACGATTAACTTATCGCATTTCATTTCACTCATTTCTTTTGTCTCAACGCTTTCCTTTGGTCATAGAATCCACAGTCTCATTATCAAAAGCAAAGATACCAGAATAATAGAATATAACCCCATTCCAGTACTTTAGAAGCAGATGCAACTGAATGGCCGTTAGGTCAAAAATGGGAATAGTTTTTACATTCGTTTAAAATGTATTAAATTTACAAATGTGCCATACTTATTAAATGAATAATAATGATTTAAAGACAAGAGATGGAAAACTCATAGGAAATGGTCCTTAAGTAACTATAAAGCATGTTTAATATGAAAAGTGCCTCACAAAAACGTTCATACATGGGGTCAAATCTATTGAACACATTTCAAAACTTTTCAATAAAAATACATGTAAAATGCTCAATGACGTCAAAAGCTTTTAAGGGATCTAAAAATAATACAATAGGTACTTCGTTTTGATCCAATGATGAGGAGACATCTCTAAGAAAAGAAAATCTGGCTATTTCCGTAGATTTTGATTTTCTAAATCCATGTTAGCAATCTGAAAGCGCGTCGTGTTTACGGAGAAAGGTTTCCGTTCGTAGTCTCTCTAATATTTTTGAAAAAAACGGATAGAAGAGAAATAGGCCGATAATTTTGAATTTAATTTTTGTTGCTTTTTTTGAAGGGGGGCTTAATCTTAGCTGTTTTGAAATTATCCAGAAAAGTTCCGGTGCATAAGGATGCATTAAATATGTGAGTTAACGGGTGTATAATGGCATGCACACAGGTCTTCACCTAAACCGGGAATTCACCTAAACCGGACGAATATTTATTTTTTAGTTTGCCGATTATTTTGAGAATTTCATACGAACAAGTTTCGGAAACGAACATCATGTCTAAAATTTTTTGGGAAATGTCTGACATTGAATTTTGTGGCTGAAGATCCTTAGTGAGATCGGCAGCAATTCTCGAAAAGTGTTGGTTAAAGAGACTATCTACTGTTGCCGGATCGTTCACATCGCTATCATATTTTAAAACAACATTCTCTACGAGGTTTTTAGTCGATTTGGTCGTATTTTTTATTATATTCTACTTTGCTTTTGTTTTGTTATTTGAGTTCAAAATATCCTGACCAAGTTTCATGATTTTATGACGTGTAGTATTTATTGTGTCAGTGTTCACATTATGACTTTTCTTAGCAATGATTTGTAGTTTTTAAAGTAAAGGAGGAAAAAAAGAAATACGTTATGATGTTTAGAAATGAAAGAAAGGATTCGCTTGTTTTTACATGATGCCCTAATCCCTTATGTTATCCAAGAACTACTTTTCCGTGAAATATTTGTTTTTTTGGGGGGGAGGAAAGCAAGTGTTAAAATGAAATGAAAGTGTTGAAAAAAAGAATTATATTTATCGTTTGTATCAACAGTATTATAAACCGCGTCCCATGACTCCTGCATCACAATATCAATGAATAATTTTATTTTACTTTTAGTAAACAATCACTCATACGTGTAGTATTTATTGTGTCAGTGTTCACATTTCTTATAGTGGTAAGAATTTTTGCATCGTGGTCACTGTATCCCAAATCTTTTGTTTCAACTTCATAACGAATAGTAGCTTTGTTAATTATAATTTGATCGACTGAATTTAGTGTGTACCGTGCAGGTACATTTATTGCAATATCTAAACTGAAAGAATTAATTAAATTGAGATACTTGTTTTTTGCAAGATTCGACCAGAAAATCAATGTTAAAATCTCCGCATACAAGAATGGATTCAAAAGGGCGATTTCTAACTTTATTAAGTGTTATCTATAGTTTTCCTAAGAACAAAATATAATCTGATATCGTAGGCTTCCGCGGCCAGAGTCATGATCTGGGCTGTCATGATCGCGGCGTCACCCAGACAGCCCAGATCAAAATATAATCTGCAACTCTCTTTGTTGGAGGCCTGTAGATGCAAAGTAATATCAGTTTTGGCGAAGGAAGATTTACAACAGAAATTTCGAAAACATTTTGTAATAAATACTATTTAAAAAGTATACCAAGACGAAAATTCTTCGATGAAATTAAACAAAACGCTCTACGGCAATTAAAGATTGGTTGAGTAAATCGAAGTATTTATTTTTCGCAATCGTCTATTAGACAAGAAAAGGAACTCGTGTGAAATGGACGTAAATTTACCTCAAATCTTGCCATCCTCGCCCTCCGAGCTCACCCCGTCCTGCTGTCCCCACCCCGCCCGCAATCTCCGCCCGGCCCGCCCTACCATCCCCGCCACGCCCAGCTCGGTGCCGCTCCGCCCACTCGCCTGCCCTGCCATCTCCACCCCGTTCCACCTCGCTCGCGCTCCCCTTCTGACCTCGCCCTGACCCTCGCCGACCCCTTTGGACCCACCCCCAGGCGCCCCCTGCCCCACCCGGTTCCGCCCCATCACCAGCATCGCTGCACTGCAATCCATTAGACGTGAATGCACCCCTTTCACCTCCCACCGAGAGAACGTTCGGGGCGGGGGGGGGGGTCCCCCGGTAGGCCTCAAACCTCAAAATTTTGGCCCAATTTACATTTGGATTTTCTCCCAAGCTTTCAAACGATCACCTCCCCAAGATCTCAACCACCATACATGGTCTGGGGGCTTCACAATCTGTAGCAAACTTTCATCGGTTAGCTCTTTATAAAGGATGCCATTCAACAATTAATTATGATGTTTACATCTATAAGTATATTATTATCTTATTTTATTAACAACCAACTATAAACAGACAGTTACAACTAAACATTACATACTAAATCGACAATAAATATTTACATTCCAACTATGTCTTCTTTCACTTCTACAATCAAAACATGGCAATGATTGTCAATTTGACATGAAACTTTGACTAGTTGTAATGGGCCATATAAACCCGATTGTTAATAAAATAATATACGTAATTACATCCAACATCTGTTATAAGACTATTCTGCATCTTCACATTATTTATTATTTAAATTGCCAAAAACAATTTGCTAAATTAATTAACTTTAAATAACTTCCCAAAAATTTGAGTATTAATTATGAACCTAGGTCTACTAGTGAATCCAGCTCTGACAATACCTGACTACAAAATGTCGTGACACTCAAAGGAACTTACTTAATCTTCATGATATTCATATTTTTCTCAAAATTGCATGTTTTTCTAATTATGCTTCAATAAAATGAAAAATTAATTACTGTGATAAATAATATGAGCTTTATTCTATTGAATTTTCATTTCTCCTTTATCATTCTCTCTTTCATTTCTTCTGGTTCCTTTTTATGAAGAAAAGTTAATAGGAATAATCGAAATTTGCCGATTTCTTTCAATAGCTACAGAAATGCTTTTTGTATTTTTGTTGCATGATTTACTACTCCTAGTTAGTGAGTCAAATTTGTATGAATTTATTTTTTTATTTTTGGAACTAACCTTATATTATTTAGGCATAAATAATGATAAGTACTAGTAAGAAACATACAATAATACAATAACAAGTTTGTTTCTCATATCATTTTTTCACATGTTTATTCATATTCTCAATAAAAAAGTCTTTTTTAATCAATCAAAACAGAATTGAACATATTCGTTGAATAATACACAATGTCCTGTATTTTTTAATAGTCCTTGGTAAAAGTGTTATCAAAACACACTTCTTCTGCATTTGCATCCTTCTACATTTCTATAATATTAATTGTTATTATATAACTTTATTTTAGCAGATATTTTTAAGCATCTGCTTTCCCAAATAAGTTGGTATTGTTTCCAATATGATTTTCCCTATGTTCTCCATCATCTATCTTTATTTATTTATTTTATTTCAAAAATAGTTTTATAAGAAAACTCTAATCTTAGAACAATTGTTATGTTTAGACACTTTGACACACAATTAATAATAATGATAACTAATAATATAGAAGTTGTGTAAAAATATTAATATAATATATTAATGGTATAATTAATAATATTTAATACATTAATAATAGTAACTATTATATATTACAATAGGTCATTATAATATGAATTGTTTTAATGGTTAATGTTATTAACATTTCTTCAATGAAGTCTAATCATTATCTAAGTATTATCATTTTTACTTTTATTTATTTGGGAGTGCAAGATTACCAAACAGGCTGAATAGGCTGCAGCCTGGGGCATGCAATTTTTGGGGGCAAACGAATTTCACCGGATTCAAAATTTCATGAGTCGAACTTTTGAATGTTTTTTATAGAAATATTTCTTTCCATATTTGTGACAAAAGGAAGTGTTAATTAATCAAATGTATATCTACTGATACATACAGATAAAATGAATACAAAACTATAATATATTTATTAAATCAATATCGTGGTGAGAATTATTTATACATATCCATATAATAAATTATTTATATGTACACAATATTTGTGTCAGTTACCAATATTGTACAACAATTTTTTATTCAAAATATTATAAATGGTTTTAATGTTAAAAAAAAGCAAGTTAAAAGGGTGCTAAAGCAATTGACAGCCTAGGGCACACATAAGTCAAAGTCAAGCACTGGTAATTGGTAGTTTCAGATTTGTTCTGTTTTGAGTCTTCTTTAGCATCACTGACATTTGCACAGTTATGGTCACATATTTCTAATCTATACAAGTCTGGGATGTAATTTTTTTATAATAGGTAGTTTGTCATTTTAAATTAACCATTTACCTATACTTTGATTTCAGAATTTCTAAATATAAAGAAGAATACATCATTTTCATAAATATTATTTATTAGTCAATGAAGAGCATGTTTTCAAATCCAATGACAAAAAATTGATATTTAAATTAATCATATAAATTCATTATTAATTTTTCCGATGCGATTCTGTATCAAATTCAGAATTACACAGCTAACTCTATTGATAGCATATCTGGAAGTGAAGGAAACAACAAAACATTTCTATCTATACTAAGCAATTACTGACAGGGCTTATAAAAAAATGTGAATATATTTCTGTAGTACATTCAAGTTCAAATGCACTCTTCATGAAAACACAAAAGTGTACCAATTTATCAATGAAAAGTTGCCATACAATTTTTGGAATTAAAAAAGTGTTTTTTGCATTTCCAAACTTATTTTAAAATTATTAATACAATATCAAATTCCCTTTCATTAGTGAATTTCCTAGTTCCTCTTCTTTGTCAAACCAACAAGTAACTGATTCTTTCAGAACACTGATTCTATGTCAGACACATGTGACATCAGAAAGGATGCTAACTGATTCATTGTGAACTAGTATTATTTTTTCTCAAAAGATTTTCTTCTAAGAACATAGAAAAATTTCCATTTAAAGAAAAGGAGGAGAGATGACATTAAGGTCCTACAAAAGAAAAATACAATATTCCTCTGAAAAAATTGATTTTCTAGAGATTTGTTTGCTTTTAAAAGCAAAAAGTATCTTTAGAATGAAAATAGGTACATTGAAGAATATCACAGAAACAGGTAACCTCAATTTGAAATATCTCCACAGCATAAAAAAAGATATTTTGGATATCTCACACAAAATGCACAGAAAGAAATACAATTATTGGATGAAACTTAGAAAGCATTAAACATCAGGTTTTCACTTTTATTGAGAAAATGAGTTTATTAATTGGCTATGCGTACAATCTCATAACATTGGAATGACAGAATTGAAAAACTATTC
Organism: Teleogryllus occipitalis; assembly: GCA_011170035.1. NCBI lineage: Eukaryota > Metazoa > Arthropoda > Insecta > Orthoptera > Gryllidae > Teleogryllus > Teleogryllus occipitalis. Next base: position 109,560 of record BLKR01001309.1, on the reverse strand, counting down.
AAAAAACAAATTGTTTAGGATAATAGTTCGATTGCATTTACAGTATAGAAATTAGTACATATACATCTGAAATTATAATGGCACATTCTTAATGAGAGAAATCACATGAACTATCTTTAGCCCGATTAAACTAGAAATTTTTATTAATAAAATTTCATTTTAGGCAGAATGTCATCAGAAATGTAAAAACAATTTCTTATTACAAATCACAGAATGAAGAATAAATCTTCATCTTCAAAAATTGAATATTCCTTACTTTTACAGTTACTGATAAGATGTCTTGAAAATAAATGGGGATTATAAAGATGTACTCTATCATCCAGTTAATAAAACAAACAAAAGAAATATAAAAAAGCTACTCAATTCATAATAAAAAGTAAATAGAAAGGACATAAATTCTGATGAAATGCATTAATCAGGCAGCAATCATTAGTAATGGAATGAGAGAATGAAAAAGATGTTCATCAACTTTAAACACGCAACGAACATGCACAATCAGACATTAAATTAGAATGTAGCACATATCTGCATACATTGTCTTTAATACCAGAATTGCAAAGATGACTCACAGAGAATTCATACATACTATTATAACAGCAGCGTCAGGTGGTGTACGAGGTCAAAATTTCAGTGGAAAAGAAAATAATACCTTCCAGTGTCAAATCCAGACATTTGTCTCTTGACATCAAACAGAACATACTAAACATATACAATATATGCGAGTTAAAATGTTTAATATCAAATTATTCAGTAGGTACTACACATTATTTTTACTCATAGACAACAAAAATCTGTTTTCTAACTGTTAAGGAAGCAAACTCATTGATAACTTTTTCAAGATAAATTTTTTCGGCTCAATTATTCTCTATTAAGAGCAAAGGTAAACTGGGAAGCCTCTCCTACGCTGTGCAGCTTTAAATATAGTTTCATTTAAGTTCAGTTTTAAGAATGGTCATTCAAGTGCACGTGTTACCATTAATTTGACAAATTTATTAATATAGATTATAACTTGTTACTTTAGAAAATAAGCAATATGAGTGGTCAGTGTGATGAAAACATGCAATTAATTCTTTTAACAGGTAGTTTTGTAACACTATAACCAACCTTCTTTGTTTAAAGTGATAAATTATAATATTCAGGAAGACATTTTACAGAAATATACTTTATTCATGGAACCAATGCTATATTCTTAATATTTTTAAACAAACACACTTTTATTTGTTTGAACATGGCAAATTATTATGATATTGAACAACACAAAGTAAAGTATGCCTCCACTTCATTGAAAGGTATTTTCCCCTGCAAGTACATCTCTTAAATCCTTGACCACCTGTAACTGACAATTTCCTCTTCGCTTGTTCCTTTTTCCTTATAAATCATTGGTAATCTTCAGCCTTTTTCCCTTCTGGTTTTAGATTTTGACACTAGTAATTTTTCAATAAATTCTCATAGTCTTCTTTACTCATCATCATCCACTATTCTCTATCGCATTCTCAAAAACATTTTTTAATTGTTCATTAAATTAAGCCTTCATTGTGGTAGAAGGACCTATATCTATATCATCACAATATAAGCCATCAACACTCAATAAACACTGAGATTTGACTATCAGGAAAAAATTCATTTTAATGCTATAAGTCACTGAGACAGGTTCAGATTTGCATAAATGTGAAAATTATCACACTAATCAAAGGGTGTCAACACTAAACTGGTGGTGCCAGTATTAGGCTAGATATGACCATGGCTGTAAGCTTTCCATATTATTCATAATTCCATATTAATGGAATTAATACATTATTGCATGAATTATTTAGCAAATAAACCAGAAATGATTGTTATTTTTAGGTAATATCCTGCATAATAACAAATTTATCAAATTAACTGTTACACACATATCAGGAAAACCTGATTTGTGAACTGTGATTTATTATCGAAATTCTGCTAATCCTTTAAAGAAATAAACTTTATTTTTGATTAGATAAATAATTTCTCAACTTCAAAATCAAAAACAGAAACATCATTAGCAAAGTTTTATTTTTCAAATTGTTAAAATAAAATCTCAAATAAAAAATAAACTTATTTTCTTCTCATTCAGAGCCTCCCTAAGGTTGGGCTCTGGAACTCCGACCCAGTGACGGCTAGACATGTCCCCGGTTGTAAGTTTTAGAATACCAAATAAGAGGCAAGAGAAATACTGGTAACCCATGTAAGAGACTGAAGTCGGAATGGTAAATGTTTATAATGAATACAGAAATATGATCATGGTGTCATTGAGTCATAGGTTACATAAGTGAGAACTGACAATATTAATTTTGAAGTTTCTCAACAGAAAGAACAATTTCTTTGCAACATACAGCATAATTAAACTGTACAATAATAATAATATATCAATTCTATTAAAATAATACTGACAATATTGTAATGAGACAAAAATACACTATGTAATAACATACTTTTTTTTTCTTTCAAAAGCTCTATGTGTACTATCAGTTCCTCTGAATATTTTTCAAACTTTTCACGAGTTGATTTTATTCATGTGATTAAGAAATTTAAGATTTGATTTTGAGCAGAAGCAAGAGATAGCCTACCTTAGTAATATAAATGATTCATATAAAATCATGTGTGTTTGCATAAAAATACTTTACATTTAAAATATAGAGTCAATTGGATAACTAAGAGAAAAAGAACTCAAATATTATGCAACCATTTTCAACATGCAATATAATCTTATCTAAAGAAAACATTTTAAAATTCCATTCTTTTGTTTCATGCAACTTGTTTTTTATTCATGTATTTTAAATAGATTTAAACAATTTAGGTCAAAATTCATGCAAGGGTTACTACACACAATGTATATATGCTTTAAGAAATCATAATGATGATTTAATAGCATAAAAGCAGAAATGATGTAATTACAAGCTCACAAATTCTCATCAAATACATAAGATTTAAATGCCAACTGATCTTACTTTCAGTTTTATACAATTAAATAACACAAAAGTATAGTTACTGAGACCCAATACTACATCATATATTCTTGCAGTTGTTACAGTGTTTTACTGATCAACTGGATATTATTACAATTCTTCAATTCCAGTGCAAACAATTTCTTGTTAAAATATTATCACAAGACATGTGAGACATGTTAATAAATAAAATTCAATATCAGGGCCCTCCTAATATAGAAGCTACATTGGAATAGATTGTAACATCAGCGATAGGACTTTCTTCAAGTGTACTAACATTCAAGGAAATCATAAAAGTATAAAAATGGAAGTCAACTCATTGAAGTTAACTGTCACAAGTTAACAACAAAATATTGGTTAAAAGCACAGCATTATTATGTTTTATTTGTATTACACTTGTACGATAAATTTAGATTGAATAAATAATTTATTACATATGTCGGTTCTGTCATGGACTTATGGTATGAATTACACACACAATAATATGGAAAATTACTAGTAAGATATAGTAATTTCCTTATAGTAAATTACTATAAGATTAGAGTAATTCAAAGATTGGGTGAGAGTGGTGAGTACTGAATAGGACCCTTGATTGTCAGTGGAACTTATTGAACAGAACTTACGTACTAAAATATTTGTACTTAGATTTTGACCAAATTAACATTCCTTACCTACAATGGTACTATTCACTTATGTTGTAAATTCACATCTATTTGCACGTAAATTTTAAATCACTGAGTTAAAGGTAAGTGTTTGGAAAAAAACACAAAAATATTTCTAGAAGCAAATTAAAATAGGTCAGCTTGATAATGGCATTTGTTCTAAGAGGAATAAAAGTAATAGTAGTAGGTAATAAGAATCAATACGTAAATATTATTTGATCATTCCCAATTCCTCTACAAGAAAGATTTAAGAACTCTAACACTCATTTCGTCTGCAGTATGTACTTGGAGAATCAATTACCTACAGTACTTAACCTCTTTACTACTTTATTGTGGCCATCTACACCGCCTACTTCATTATTTTTAACAAATGATTTAGTGCCTCAAATTCACTGATTCAACACTCATTTTTCCCCCAGAACAATGCTATGACTGACAGCCCCAAAAATATGAATATAACTTTTTCAATGTTTAGCATATCCATATGGTCTTATACATTGTTCAAACTGGAAAGTAACTTTTATTATAGACATTATTTAAACTTCATCTCTTAAATGAAATTTAATGTTTGAAAAATATTAGTGTAATATAGGAATAATTTGTATTCTATAATTTATTATTTAAATGGATAAAATATGGTCATTAAGTTTCTGCTTTATTTTAATCCTTACATAATGGGAATTTACCTAATCAGTTTGTTTAAATTTTTTTGTTTGATTCACATGCTGCATTCCGGGTGTAAATGTATTTATATGTGCAGTCAACTTGGATTATAGCAAACTTCTGGGGACTAACATTTTTGGTTCACTATATCATAGGTTCACTATACCTGATGATGTCAAAATTAAATAGAATTTCTCCACTGACTGACTTTATTAAAGTAGAGATACAGCAAAATCATTAACAGCACAAACTGAAAATTTCAATATCTTTCTTTGTCCTTAAAAATTCAATTATTTTCAATTGTTTGCTTTGTATATTTATCACTAGTAATTTCTCAAGATCCTTCTCCAGAGTTCATGCTCTCTCCATTCTTGGTTCTAAATGCTGTCTCTAAGTATCGCAATACAGTCCTCACATTCTTCAATACCTCTTGCACTGTTGGAACACTGTCCCACTCTCCAATGGCCCTTTTAGTTGCCTAACAACATACGAGATCCTTTTGATAGTGGGATGGCCCAAGGTAAGTGGCATAAGGGCAGTACAGTCCCCATTCCAGGTCTGCGACCTTCACCTCAGAAGAGACTTCTTCGATTATGACCCTTGGCCAACGTTATTTTTTCCAAGCTGCCTCGTGTTGGAATTTGTGACACTAATGCAATTTATTCTTTTCCAAGATGTATTTCCTACGTTCACTATAACCGAAGTCCAGGTTCACTATAACTAAATCTTCTTACATTTATTTGTAATGTATGTGAAACAGGACCATTGACTTCACTATAACCAAGGGTTCACTATATCTGAGTATACTATTTCCAGAGTCGATTGTATGTACAATATGTGCAGGTATATGTATGTGTAGCCTATGCATAACACAAGAAGTATTTATTGAAATTATCTGCTCAAATCTTACTGAAAAATAATTTTGTTCCTGTGAATATTTGAAATTGAAAATAGTTGCTTTTCTAGCACTGTATTGATCAATAGCATTCCTCCATTAAAAAAAATTCTTCAAAATGTTAGAGAAACATTAAAAAACAACCATATTACCATTTTTAGATGGAATACAATTTTAAATCCCAGTTAATTAAACAAAATATGAAGGTTTTCAGAGATGTATGGAATTGATAAATATGTTCAGTACATTTTGTTCAATTTCTGACAAAGCCCGCAAACCATGGTTGCAGAGGAGTGTATATTAGCATCTGAAGCTAGAAAATGAGCAATTGAGCACACTTTATACAAATGTACTAAGCGGACAATTGTTATTTCCACATTTAAATGAAATTCGTCCAATTTGAATTCTCACTCCAGATATATTAAAAAAAAGTGTCCTACAACACCAAAACTACTGCTGAACAAAAGAACACAAAATTATTTAAAAAAAAGTGGCATGCACACTGCTCATAAACAAATGAAATCTCTTATGTAGCATTACAGTGAATGAAATATTTTAACAGAAGAAGTCTTCATGAATTCTGCTACAGTATCATAATACAGTATATTATACATCACAGAATTCTTTACATGCTAAGAATATTTTAAAAAAAATGCTTTTACATAACACAACAAGTACATTTTTTAAAAATTTGTTGCGTCTACAATTTGACGCAATGCGTCTCCAAGCCCCTTAAGGGGCGTTGAGCGCTTTGCGCTGGGGAGTAATTCTCCATTGACTTGCGCGCTTGGGGAGTAATCCTCGATTAACTTTATGTCATGTGACGTCACGTCGCAGTCAGTTGTCAAGAGGACCGCCAGGTAGCATCTCCGTGTACGCGCCTCTTGCTACGCGCTCCTGCGTCACTACCCAACGGCCAGAATTGGGAAGGAATAAGGATAGGGGTAGGGTTTAGGACACTCCACAGGGGGTTGGACTAGCGAGTAAATATTTAATGGTGGGAGGTTTCTTCCTAGGAGCCTTGCTGCCGCATGACGTCAGCTGTTTCGTAAGCAATGACGCAGTAAGTTTGAAAACTCATTTCGTACGCGCAGATGAGATTAGACGGAATAATAAAATCAAATATTTGCATTTTTCAGTGAAAATCTATACTGTTTGATTGTTTTTTTAATTTTTTCCCCCGAATTTCTGGGTATCTAACGAAACTATAAACACTTCTCAAAAAGTCGGTGGCTGTATAACTTTCTTTTAATTTCTGCGCGCATTGGAAGTTGGTAATGTAGGCCTAGATGTTTTTGTATTTTTACAGAGTTGCTGGATATCAATCTAAGCCACAAACATCTCTCAATAGACCGGAGGCTGCACAGTTTTCCTCCAATTCCTGCACGCATTTGCAATTAGCAATATAGGTTAAAATGTTCTGGATTTAATAGAGTAGGAGTACTCAGATGATGTTGGCTGGACCATAATGTTAGCAAGCAGTTAGTGTGTACAGTCGTAGTAACCAAAATCTGCTTTTGAAAACAATTTTTAAAAAAGGACTCAACTCAAAAATTGTAATTTTGCAGGAGAAAGGTTATACCCTGAGTGGACCCATTTATTTCGCGGCCAAAACAAAGCGTATTACTGGTTGCCATGTGAACTATCTCCATGAAAATACAAATTAAATATTTTCTAAACAAGTTTCTTTACTTTACTGACGATTTTTGAGATGAGTAACTCTTCTTCTGTAAAAGCGATATATGAATTCATTCCCAGTAGCCTTGTTTCACACGTCACGTGAAAATATACAACAAAACCAAGTATAATATCAAGCTGGAAAACAAACATATCAGGGCAAATGGTTACTCTGATAGCCAGAATGGAAAATGATTGTGCCAGTAGACGTACGCCCACTAATGTGATTTCTGCATCATGGAAAAGTAATCGCGTTGCAAAATAGCCAAACGATAGCAAGGACAAAGCTCAAGAAATATTGTAATACAACTAAAAGTTTACAACGATGAACAATACCGTAACAAACAATCAAGCAAATGAATCAAATTCAGAGGGCCCTTCTTACCTTGGAGTTGCTGGATGGTTGCTTGATATTCTGCCAGTTTCTCATCGACGTAATCCTGGGACTGACTAGCGATGATCGCGGCGGTGGATGGACCTTGGTGGTCGTAACCTTCAGAGTCGGAAATTGGTTCTGCAGGTTCGAGAGGCACACCAACGTATTCAACATCATACGGCGAGTAGAAGTATTCACACGGAGGAGTTCCCATCGAAGGCTGCATCGGTGTCTGAAACAATTACGAACATTGAAACCAAAACTGCAAGACACATTTTTATTGCTACTTTAAAACGAATGAAGACAAGGTTATTCTGACACATATTCGCAATGTTACGAAGCACCTTAAAAGTCGCGTATTCATAAAAAAAATCAGTTTCAGTTATATTTTTTCTTTCATCAAATCGTTATGATAAAAAGCCGTAACCCGTTTACAATTAGTACGGTCAAGTGATTCGGCCTCATGAAACAGGAGCTTGGGGCAGACGAACCAAAGTACGTGAACTAAGGCTGTGGGATCGAAACCAATGTAAGACATACGAAATGTTTTCAGTAGTATTTTGTGCCTGGGGGGCATTCTAAATCCCTCGCGTATTACATCGACACCGTTATCCTTCCATAACATCTTGGCCTGACTGATTGATTACTGATTCCGAATGGGTCAACTTTTAAGGTCATCAAATCCCGTAAATGAAGTACATGTTTTATCGCGGGAGGTAGCGATGATCTTACCCCATTGGTTGGCGAGATCCGGCGATGACCTACGGGTCGGTTTACGGAGTTCCCCCAGTTGGGTGTCTCCCGCCAGCGGGGCACCGCCCCAGCCGGGACATGCTCTAAGATCTCGACTGGCCTCTCGGCATGAGTAGTAATAGTGCATATAAGTGTAAGTAAGGGGGTGAGAATAAGACAAGAAAGAGGAAGGAAAGATCGCGTGCGGTCTGTGGGCCGTTTGTTAAGGTACTGCTTCGGTACTGAACCTAGCTATGCAGCTAGTCTCGAAAATCCTACCACTGTTGGCACTCGAACTCCAGGACCTCCCGGCCACAGACACTGAAGTGGCATCAACTGATGCCCTGAGGCACCTACACCGGCTTATCTGGACTGACAACTGTGTGCAAACTGGGTGTTTATTTGAGGTACTGGATTCCACACCCAGAACAATAGCACGAGCATAGAGGTGGGATCAAGAAATAACATGGGCCAATACGAGTACGTAAAGCTACAGGCCCGAGATAGATCTATGCGAAGTTCGATATGCGCGAAGGTGCTCTTCACCACACTCCAGAGGAGAGTTAGATCCCGCAGGAGGCTCTGGCAATCATTTACACGTCCAAAAAATTGGACACTATCTAGTACAAGAAAGACTGGGAGAGGTAGCTCAGAGCATCAACTAATGTCACTGCAGTGCCTCTGACCGGCCTCGACGGTGGCAGGATTTTCGACACTAGCTACATAGGTAGATCAAATTCAGTCGCTGTCTGGAGGAGAATTCTAGTAGCCGGCTGATTTGATCGGTAGTTTTCCGTGGTTTCTCCGACCATCACCAGGTGAATGGCGGTGCAGTACCCTAACAACCAACCCCGGACCGCGCGTGATCTTTCCGTCCCCTTCTTTGTCCCATCCTCACCCCTCACATACACACACTTACAATAACATGCAGTACACTATCACACGTACCGGGAGACCGGTCGGGAGCTTAGAGCTTGTCCCGAGTGAGGCGGTGCCCCGCTGGTGGGAGACACCTGGTTGTGGGAAACCCCGCTAGCCGACGAAAGTCGGCGCCGGATCTCGCTGTCCAACGGGGCAAGATCACCATGTCCCAAGGAAAAAATATGCACTACACTTACGGTACACGGTTGACGCGCCCGTAATCACTAACAATCAATCAGTAAAAAAAAGCCTGTGCCATTCTGTAGCATCAATATTTTATTTATAAGCTGATGTATTTTCTCTGAATTAAGATCGTATGGACTAGTTTCACGTATGTAGATCCTTATATTCCAATAGAAATACTCGCTTGAGTTAATTCATAGAAATGTGATTTCACTTACGGCCAGGCATTCCCAACCTTTTTCTTTTATCGATCCCCCTTTTCTTTTATCGAATTATTGCTCCATCGACTCCCTTCCATCTTTCTCTATAATAAACAGCATACATAATCATAACACAAAAGAATTACATATGCCTTAGTTACCAATTTCCTAGAGCAATATATTAGTAAATATCTGGATTTTCAATAATCGAAGACGCTTTCGCTTCTGAGTAGTCGAGTTCCTAATTTCCATTGTTGTGCAATGGTTACAAAATATTTAGCGTGGACATACATATCTCCAGCGTTTATTCCGGGGAATATTTTCTTGGGCGAGAAAGTAATGTTGTGAAAACATAGCTGCGAGTATAATGTCTAGAATTTTTTTACCATCCTTAGCAATGGTGAAGTTAGGTTCTTGAATGGAATTGAATAAAATTCAAATTTCAAATGTACTGTATGTACTTAAGGCCTACCAGCGGCGTCCCTGCCTTGCGGCCATGGGTTGAAGCGTACGTGTGGTTAGCACATAGCGATTGCTACGCCGTATGTCCGGTCCTCTCAACTCAGAAGTGAGCTTTCTCATCGTCACGCAGCAACGGATACTGAGACATTGCAAGGAAAGAGCACAGATAATTTTTGCCCCAACCGGGAATCGAATCCAGCGTTGTGCTATGGAAAGCGAGCTCGCTAACCAACGAGCCACCGAGGGCATACATTTCAAATGTGAATTTGACTACTGTTCTCGGAGTCCTGGGAGTAGAAAATCGAAATTGATATTGATTGAATAGTGATTCCCGACGTGTGAACGGCTGTCATTAGTCCCCTAAGTATAGTGCATGTTGTTTCGTCTGGAGTAGGCGGTGGTCTTCCCCTCCGGATGGCGAGCTCCGGTGCCGACTTACAGTCGACTAGCGGGGTTTTTCCAACCAGGTGTCTCCCACCAGCGGGACATCACAGCAGCCGGGACAGGTTCTAAGCGTCCGAAAGTTCTCCCGTTTCGGCATGTGTGGTAGTGCACTGCATGTTAGTGTAAGAGTGTCAGTAAGTAGCAAGGTTAGCACAAGGCAGAGGAAGGAAAGATCGCGCGCGGTCCGTGGCCCGTTTGTTAGGGTATTGTTCCAGGATTCGCCTGGTATTTATCGGAGAAACCACGGAAAACTACCGATCAGAGCAGCCGGTCGCTAGAATTCTCCTCAAGACGACTGAATTTGACCTAGCCAGTGTCGAAAATCCTACCACCATCGGAACTCGAACCTGGGACCTCCCGATCAGAGACTCTACAGTGACATCAGTTGATGTCCTGAGCCACCATTCGCGGCCCTTTCTGCGATTGTCAAACGTGAAATAAACGTTTCAACTGTAATTGGTAACCTATAAGTATGTATGATGCAATAGAGAAAATAAGTGCGGAGTTCGAGTGGTTTTAATCTTTCACTTCCCCGTCAGCGAGGGCCCTTAACAAGGCTCCGGTGAGGTTCACGCTAGTTACGCCCCTGGCCTGATGGATGCCAAAGAAGAGCGAGTTCATAGATTATTATGTTTGGACGAAGAAACAATTACATAATTATTAATTCCATTAACATCTTTTTTAATTAATGGAAATTTTATAATAACGATGAATCGCCAATTTATATTCCGCTATTGACTCTCAACTGACCCCTGATCACCCCCTTCAAAATTTCATCGATCCCCAGGAGATTGATACTGACTTCGTTGGAAATCCCTGCTTTAGATTATCATGTTGTTTTATTTTCTAGGTTGCTCTGAAAGGGGATAACTTTAGTCCAGGCGTCATTTTTACAGTAATCATGTCTTGAGCACATCCTTTGCTAACCGCGCCCGATTCTTCCCGCTACATTCCGTCCTCATTCTCACCCCCAGGACCAAGCTATAGCTGATATCCCATCCTCATATAGGCCATTCACCAGTGATTCAAGAAGTCTTCAACAAGGGTCTTAGCAGCGACCAATTGTGAGTCTCCGAGACACTAAATATTTCTCGAACTTGAATAATAAATAAACTATATCTTCTTTTTCTTTTAGTGCCATACACTGCCTAGTGCATAGACTAATCTCCAGAAGTCCCTAGCGCATTCTTGTGAGACATCCTAAGCAAGTATACCGAGGGCACTTTTGCCATTGCTTGCCCTAGGGGCGCGCACCTATTTTGACGTTCGAATTGAATACCAGATAGCTCATACAATACCCGCAATTTTATCCAGTAATTCAAATCGAAACTCTGATCGGTGGTAAATTGCTAGAGGATTTAATTTTGCCAAGATCGACCAAGTGCCTTTCCTGGGATCTATTTTACTTGCCGACGCGTCCGCATGCATGCCATTGATTTTTAGCACCACAAAAATCCTCCCCCCCTCCCGACTTTGACCTGGTGTGAACTCGCAAACTTGGTATCAGTAGCCCGTTATGATAACCATACCATCAAAGCCCATAACAAAATACATGCTACATTAACATTTCCTGATTTTCTGTGTCCTGACGCAAGTTTTAATAAATGCGAATAAATAAATGCGAATAAAAAATGCTTTGGGAATAATTGTTAACTCTCTTAGCTTGGGGATGTTAATATCTACAATTAGGTTAGCGTGGTGTTACGAGCAGGTATTTTGATGTTAAAATTTTTGTGCTATTCAAGTTCACAATAAAAAAATATTTGAGACAATACAGTGGGTCTGGCTCGAATATCCTCAGGAATAGAAAGGTACATGAAAAATATTAATAAAAATGCGTTTATAAAATTTTCATTTTATTGCAAAATAAGGTAGAGGAAACCCTTGTACTTCGGGCCAGCAGCGGTTCTGAAGAAATTGACAGAGAACAAATTCTATTTTGTGTTTGAGATCGTGGCAACACTGTCCCTTCCATTTGTTACTAGTTTGTGTGTATTCATGTTTATTCTAAAAAAAGTTATTGATATGAAAGATATGATATTCTGACCAAAATAGAATCTCCAACATTAATTTCGATTAGATTATTTGCAGTGTCAGAATATTCTACATTTCTAGACTATACTTCTATAAGCCACCTGAGTGGAACCACTGTAACCACTTTCCTGTACCTTCTTGTAAAATGTACTGTTAATTTTTGATTTAAATTAATTTTTAATTTTCAATATTTAATGAAGGATAAGAATCGGGCTTCACTCGCTTATGGAACTATTTCAAAGCAAATTTCCGCAAGTAGGAAAGTAGTTGGAGATATGAGATCTGCTGTTGCTTAGTCCAAAGAAAGGCAAGGAAAGAGAAGAAATAGTCGCGTGCATTTCGACAACAGGGCAATACCCTTACAAATTTTATCATAAAAAGGATGCTGCAAATCTCGTTTCTAAAATTCTCAGGTAGCTCAATTCATTATAATAATGTGAGTATACTGTTGCGCCTCGAGTTAGGATTAATTTCTAAAGTCTATTTGACGGTGTCTTAACTGTGGAGTAGGCAATGTCTCTTGCTACTGGAGTTGGTCTGTATATTTTTGCGAGGATTTATTTTTGTGAACTCTAAAGTTAGTACCTACTTAAAAAGCGAGGTCTAACGTCACAGAGAGATAATGTTCGGTACGTTCCGATTTTAAAACATTAATTAATGAAAGGAAAGAGATAACTACAAAGAGCTTGTTGTTCATCTTACGTTATACATATGTCATTTGCGCACTAAGCAAAAAATGTAATGCGAAGAGTCTTGAAGAGGGAACTCTAATAAATTTTGTATGTAACGTAATAACAAAAACAATACGAAGAATGCTCCAGGATTAGAGCGAATTTGTCCGAGTAAACGTGTCCAGATTAATACTATTTATGCATGCATGATATAATAAAACATGAATCAATTATTGTAAAAATCGCTATTGATCTGAGCAATATTTTTTGATATCAAGTCTCGATGCCATGTGTAGTCAATTTTTGTTTTGTTTACAATTGGCTTCTTCCCCTCCACGCCACCGGCGCGGCCTCCCACGGCTGCACAAGAGACCCGCGCGCGAGTGCCAACTCTCAATGGCAGAGCCGCCTGGAGGAGCATGAATGGCGCAGGGAGTGCGAGTGGGGCGAGCCGGGGCAGGCGTCGGGGCAGGCGTCGGGGCAGGCGTCGGGGCAGGCGTCGGGGCAGGCGTCGGGGCAGGCGTCGGGGCAGGCGTCGGGGCAGGCGCAGGGGCACGCGGGAGGTCTGTTGCGTGGGCAAGCGCTGAGGCAGGCGTCGGGCAGGCTCCGGGACAGGTTCTGGCGAGGGGGAACCTGGGGAAGGTGCTGGTGCAGGCTCCAGAACAGCGTCTAGAGTGGCGGCAGGCGGAGAAAGTGCTGGCACTGGTGCAGGCTCCGGGACAGGGCCTGGAGAGGCGGGGAAGGTATTGGTGGACAAGTTCTCGGGTGGCGGAGAAAGAACGGGTGGTGGTGCAGGCTCCGAGACAGTTTCTGGGGTGGTGGAGAGGCTGGAGCCGAGGCAGGAGGTGGAGCTGGAGCTGGGGCAGGTTCCTAGGAAGGCACTGGGGTGGCGGTGAGGTTGGTGCTGGGATGGGCAGTGGGGCTAGTGCTGATGCTGGGGCAGGCGCTTGGGTGGCGGTGGGGCTCTTGCTGAGGTAGGGTCCTGGGCAGGCGGAGGGGTGGTGGTGGAGCTGGTGCCGGGATGGTCAGTGAGGCCGGTACTGGCCAGGCGATGAGGCTAGTGTTGCTGCTGCTGGGGCAGGCGCTGGGGTGACAGTGAGGCTGACGCCAGGGAGGTGAGTGAGGCTGATGCTGGGCCTGGCGATGGGGCTAGTGCTGCTGATGCTGGGGCAGCCGCTGGGGTGGCGTTGGGGCTGTTGCTGAGGTAGGACCTAGGTAGGCGCAGGGGTGGCGGTGCGTCTGCCGCCGAGGAGGTGGGTGAGGCCGATGCTGTGCCAGGCGATGGGGCTGGTGCTGCTGCTGGGGCTGGCGCAGGGGTGGCGGTGAGTGAGGCTGATGCAGGGGCTGGCGATGGAGCTAGTGCTGCTGATGCCGGAGAGGGTCTGTGCTGGCGGAAGGGGCTGGCGCCGGGGCAGAGGCGCGCAGCGAGTGCTCTGGAGTACCGGCCGCAATCGGCACGCGAAAGAGGGCTGATCGTCTGTTCAAAATAACGCTGCCACAGGCCAGTTCTTGCCGACGGCCTACTGACTCATTAGCAGACATCGCGGGATGGAGCAACGTTCCACCTCAATATGATTTGGCGGCGCTCCACTTGGCCCCGAGTGACGCGCCGAGATGGCTTAGGGCCTTATTGAGGCGAGGGGCCTCGCCGTGGGCGGCTTCCTCCAGGGCAGGCGACCAACAGCCTCTTCCTTTTACAGCGATGCAATTGCCACTCCAAGAGGCGGCACCACATTACTCGAGAGGCCAAATGGAAACGAAACCAATCCACTAAGAATTGTACGGGCGATTGAAATAGAAAGCAAAGATTTACGTTGTCATTCCGAAATATTCCGATGTCATTACGAATATTTTGATATCATTCGTGATTGTGCACTGCGTTACTTATTTCGGTGTCATCAATTTGAATAGAACGAGACATTATGTTGTCAATATGAAGATACTTTCAATCTGCGAATTGCGACTATGACGTACCTCGGGAACACGAAATCTCATAGATACTAAGTGTATTTTGATTCTTCGACAGATGTATTCTTTTATGGAGGCTTCTGTTGCGATCTTTAATGTTGTAGGTTTATTTGGGATAGTAAATGTAAGGAAATCTGCGTCCAATGTGTTAAGGAATGTGTGGCATGCGTTTGACTCATCAAGTCTCTATGTCTAAAAATCAGCCTCATCATCTACAAAATACATTCACCTTATCTTAGTGTTCCGTGTTAATCATATAGTTATTGGGTATTCATTACTTTAAAAAATGAAGAATTTTAGAGTAAAAATACCTCCATTTATTATTTTTATAAGTAGGTTTTATTTTATGTGTGCTTCACAAATTTTTCGTGCTTCACAAATAACAATGTGAAGAGCTTGGAAAACGAAATTACGTTGAACATGTTAATGTGTAATTAGAACTATTGTAAACACGATATAAAAACCTTCGAGTAGAGAGCTGAGAGGAAATCATTATGCAAAGGAAAACAGAAATTAGGGGCGAAAGACAAATAGAATGTTTTCGTTGAACATCCTGCCGTCTAGATCTATTTTGACTTATAGCTTCAATGAATTAATAACCTTGATTCGAGATCTGAGTTTCGACTAGAGACTACGGGATGATTTATTCTCAACGTGTTCTATTTTAGTTACTTCGATCAATGATATTTTTGTGACATGCATTATTTTGGGACGATGGAATGGAAAATAATCGTCCACACATAACCGCTCTCTCAATATAATTCGTCATGCGTTCGTTGAAATTGATTTACGACAGGACGCTCACGTGAGGCGCGCTTGTGTAACTTCCCATTCGGGAACCCTTTATGTCATGCGCTTGACTGTTTTCCGCCGGCTGAGAGTGTGTCGTCATCCCCTGCTTCCTTCACTTTGTTGATTTAAAAGCCGTTTGTTAGTATACGCTGGTGCTTCCTTGGAAGAATCTCGGTCAGCTCCACTTTCCTAGGGTAAGGACGAGGCAACCGCGAGCTAAGAGTAAGGTAGTGTGGTAGAATGCATCACATGAGGCGTTCGAAGTAACTGCCCCAAGGCATGCTCAGAATAACCCCAAAGTGACCTCATCGTTGAAAACGTATCGAAGTTCCCCTACAGTAGCCCGTCTGACGTCGGACAAGTGCATTCGGTTGCCCTGTTACTGATAATCTGATATTTCGCAGTATTGGTTCCTGATTTAGTCAAGTCTTCTCCGATAATAACTAAAACGAAACATATTTTAGCACATACACATATTAACGAGAAACAAGAATTGATGTCTTGACCTTTCCAAAGAGTGACCTTATGCAAGAGTTGAGTATTGCTGCCAAATCCTGAAAAGATTATCTAGAGTTCATCGAAGTAAAATTTTAGTTTGACAATTTGGCATATTCTTGAACACAAGCAATGGCATGTTTGGATGATGTTTTCCTAGCCACAAGGCTCATTCCATTACACCAAAACCCAACCGGGTAATATACATTTTTCGCCAGCATTACAAAAGCCTTTTGCGTTAGATAACGAAATCGAAACCTTTTTACACATAATTCGCATGGGCATAATGCCGTTTCTAAATAGAATAAGCGCATTCATTTAATGAACATTGATTCAAAGTCACTAATATAGTCTGTGTATCAAAACATGCGTAAGCTAATTGACAAGTTATTTATTAAAACAGACATATTTTTTGCTTCGCTTTTGCTTCGCCTCGCTGACAACGCTTTTTCCATTGCTTCCCAACACCTACAATAAAGTTAACGGTAGATATTGAATGTAACCGTTTTGAAGCGGGCAACTAAGTGCTAACAATATGTCAGTTCACGTTTGTCGAGTTTGTAGAGTACATGAGCAACAGAAACAGCAACTAACAAAAACTTTCTGAAGAAGTCTTACTTCATTTGTGGAAGTTCAATACGTCACGTAAATAAGTCAATCTGCCAACGAGCCAATCTCACCACGATTATAAATACATAATTGTATATAATCAGAATTGGAGTTGGTCGTGAGAGACGAAAGTGCAGCAATTTATTACTTCATACGACTTCCTACTGTATTACTCATTTTCCTGAAATGATTTCTAAAACATTTTAATTCTGTGTTACAGTGAATCGCGCAAAGAGTATTTATTCGTTGGCAGACTTTGTTTGGCTGGAACGCAATAAACAGAAAGGAAAGAAAAAGATTCACGTGCTGCTCGGTGCACGTGCCCGCACTCGT
Source organism: Teleogryllus occipitalis (assembly GCA_011170035.1). Taxonomy (NCBI): domain Eukaryota; kingdom Metazoa; phylum Arthropoda; class Insecta; order Orthoptera; family Gryllidae; genus Teleogryllus; species Teleogryllus occipitalis. The sequence continues at coordinate 92,477 of BLKR01001309.1, read as the reverse complement.
TCTCAAGCGCCCAGAGCAAGACGGTGACGACTCATCGGTCTATATTGAGCGTCGCTGATCCTTATCATACTACAAGTAAACAACAGGAAACGGCGTTCAAATGGGCAACAGTTTGCGTCACGTAAAGAGAGGTGCCTAGTGTAATTGCGATGTTTTTATCCGCAGTCCTATTGCGTGCGCGGGCCACAGCCGTCCTCTTAACTCGATGTAATGGCACGTCGCGCCCCTGCCAAGACCGGCAGCAATGGGATGACGTGTCATCACACGCGAGTGCCACTGCTTGAGACTAGAGCATGGCGCTATAATCACATATGACACATTTACATATCTGAGAAAGCAGTTCGTATTTTATCGTGACTTCATCACAGATAACTTTCAATTGTGAAACAATTGAACTCATCTTAGTAAGTAAATAATTAATTCTTTCGATGTTCTATCATAAATGCTCAGCGTGAAGATATTAAAGTTAAAAAATTAACATTAGCATTCACAATTATAAACAAAGAAGCAGATTTGAAAGAACTTCCCTTTTTTGGCCATCGGAAATGAAATTTTAGTTTCATAATATTCTCTAGCAAAAACTCGTAAGAACTGTTGCTAATTATCGACTAGCAACTACCTCACAAAAATTACACCGCTATTGAGTCTTTTATGATCATGCAGTTCTGTAATCACACGGAGTACAGTTTCAATATATACTAAGTCGAGAGAAGAGAATTTCGATGGCTGTGCGCTCTGATGAAACACTTTGAAAATCTCACAAATACAAGACAAAATATAACGACGGCGCACGTTTTTTTTTCGAATTCAATTCTCTCCTGACTACTGTCATATCACTCCGCCCAGGGACAGCGGCAGATATTACACTCCCTTCCTCGTTCAATAGATCATACACAGATATATGTAAATCCCCAAGAAGGGTACTCTTGGCTTGCAGTAAAAAAATTGACTGATTGATTGATTAGTGATTCCGGGTGCATCAAGTGTTAAGTCACGTAAGTGTAGTGGATGTTTTTTATAGCGAGATGTGGCGGCGATCTTCGCCCGCTGGGTGGCGAGATCTGGTGCCGCCCTACATATCCTCGCGGGTTTTCCCCAGCCAGGACAAGCTCTAAGCTCCCGTCTGGTCTCCCGACTGGTCTCCCGACTGGTCTCCCGACTGGTCTCCCGACTGGTCTCCCGACATGTGTGGTAGTGTAGTGTATATAAGTATGTGTGTAAGGAAGAGAGGTGAGGATATGTCAAGTGAAAGGAAGGAATGATCGCGCGCGGACCGTGGCCCGTTTATAAGGGTACTGCTCCGGCATTCGCCTAGTGTTCATCGAAAAAAAGAACACGGAAAACTATCGATTAGAACACTCGGCCGCTAGAATTGTACAGACAGCAGTTGAATTCGTCCTAGCTATCTAGCTAGGACCCTATCTATCCTGCCACCGTAGTAATAAAGAGAACATAAAGAATGAGTAAGAAACAGAAAGAAAGGAAGAAATAAAATATAAGAGAAAGAAAGAAAAGAGCAAAAAGTAAGAAAAAAGATTTTTAACTTCTTTAAATATAGATTTCTTAGAACCTGTCTCAAATACACTCTTTTGAAGTAGCCACCGACAAGGAACGTTGGGCTGCCGCCGATTTGACTAGAAGTAGGCCGTGGTAGAGCACAGAGCTGTCGCTCTCCAAATTTCTGCCAAGCGCACGCTGACTGGCCGGATTTCCCCAAAGTTATTTTCGAGCACTGTTTGCGGCATACGATAAATAGTTGAGTGCTCCATTAAATGAAATATACGCATGACACCCACGTTCCAAAACGGCACATACTACAAACTCTAACCATTCCGTCCATAACATGTTACAAAGGAGTAATTCATCATAGGGTAGATGTGAACACTTGTATTCGTTTAGAAATTACGTCAAAAAATGTAACTATGAAAAAACGTTGACTAGATTGTATTTGATTAAACATTAAGTAAACAGATAACATTAGATAAATTGTTTATGACCATCAAAATGGTTGTAATTGACATCGGTTCAAGAGTGAAGACGTGGAAAAACATTTTCGCTATCTCCTTTACTTCTGAAGTTTTTGAGCGTTGAATATATCATGTCGTGAGCTGAACTCCTTAATTATCACTTTTCTCTGCAACCGCGATGCATACCCCTTTCAGGAATCGCAGCATTCGAGGTTACGTGCAGAATTTTATCATCTAAGGTCGACAGTGTGCTTTTTTTCACGGTCGGTCTTAAGATGTTCAGACCTGTTCGAAAACTTTACGCACTTTACTACAGTGCAATTTTGTCGAACAGGATGGTAGATTACTAGGGAGGTACACGTACCCGTACACATCAAAACTAAAAAAAAAATTCTTTTAGTATTTTTCAAATTTGTAGTTCGTTTCCCGAGGCGTTAAAGTTTTCTATATCTTGGGAACGAAAATGTAGTTTTCAAATGTCGCTAAACATCGCTTTGCACTTCTCTTCGACATTAAGTATTTATGTTAAGCATTCACTTTATACTGTAACTAACTCGGCAAGGCGCCGCCGGTGGATTTTTCATTAAAAAATATATTTGTTCTATGCAATCATTAAAAAAGGAAATCTCGACCGAAAAAACATTTGCCTGAAACTTCCATCCTCGGGTATTGAAAATTACATGAAAAAGTATCGGTGAAATTACTTTTTTTAAATATATATTTTATTACAAAATTAGGTTTAATTATCGTCAACCTGATCAATCAAGTCGAAACGATTCATGTTATATCGGAAAGGCAGTATATTAATTAAGTGTTTCACCACGGTAGGTTCCTTGAAACCTCCAAAAACAAGTTTTTCTATAATTATTCCAGAACGTTCTAGAAAGATCGGCTAAAAATAGTGTCAATCCATTCGCTGGGTCGAGAGGAAATTACGTAAGGTGTTGATCATAGGTACCTCCGAACCTGTAGGTACTTGCCGCCGAATGGCGGCCTGGAAGGTCTAACCGTGAGTATCGGTCGGACGGACGTACATACAGTTACCAGCTTACGATATTGTGGGATACATGTATAAATGTAGTTAAAACTTTCATTGAACTAGGTAAATTACGATAGCTCATCCAATTTTTGCTTTAAAATATTCAAAAAAATAAATTCTTTCCCTTTGATGTATATATACAAATGCTATGGATTAACAAATCCAGAAAGTCTATTCCGGCTCATTCTAAGAAAAATCGTATTTCATTAAAACTTACACCCCCTAAAAATCTTGCACACTTGAACAAATCCTCGCAAACCCTTTGCCTGTCATTGATAAGAATCGTACTACATATTTTCCGGAACTAGAACTTTCGGCAAGACAGAAATCACGCCCACATCATCAAATTATTCGTTAATTGTCTGAGGAATAATAAACATTTTTGCCAAGGTATTACTGCGAAGGAACATCAGATTGAACTTTCATATGCAACTTCGTTGAAAATTCCCATCAACTTATTTCCCCCTTAGTTTTGTCTACTTTCTTTGATAACAAAGCATTAAAGATTACAAATCTTGGACATTCTACCTCATTCCATTTTCACAACGATTACATTTACAAACGGAGACACCATTTTGTTGGAAACAAGTATTATTCTCTTAAATGTAATGGAATAATTTCGTGTTGGATTTAACTGAATAATGCAGTATAACGCTCAAAAAATAATTCATTTTCCAGCAACTCTGTGCTCTACTCCCAGAATGTGAAGCTCTGTGGCAACTTTTCCTAAAATTTTTATGGCCTTAAATTCTACCTTTTCCTCCGGCTGAAATAGCGGCCACCCGTACGCCCCGAGTGAGCATTTGGATTCCGACTTCGCAGGGCGAAAGACGCGATTTTTGACACAGCCTAGTGCTGAGCCTCGGCCTGAAATTGGCATCATTGACAAAACTACTTCCCTTGACCCTCTACCTGTTCGGGTATGTTATTACTAGTGTGTCCGGGTGCAATCGTAAAATCTGGTAACATGATACGCGTGATGATGTGGGCGTGATTTCTGTCTTGCTGAAAGTTCCAGTTCCGGAAAATATGTACGATTCTTATCAATGACAGGCAAACGGTTATTTATTTAGTAACAAGATTTATCCAGTTTTTCGTTTCCAAGGCGCGACAATAAGAGTTTATCTGCCATTTTCCGGCGTACGATTTTAATACTTTCCTTTCTTACGATGTAAGAAATGATGCGAGAAAGTAAAATGCACGTAAATGTGCGTCAAAAAGTGAGGAATTTAGAGAACGGAAATTTACAACTGGTCAGCAACACACACTTCCTCGTATTATTTCTATTGCAAGCAATTTTCGAAAAGTCAGTTCAACGAAAATAAAACCTGTGCCATTCTTTTAAGAGTTCCTTTTCTATCCGTGAAAAACATTTAAAGAAAAAAAATTGAGTGGCTTATGTGATTTTTCTTATAATTTGCAATAACTTCAAGCACAAATTATGCGAAAACGACTTGTGTTTTCAAAAAAAATTTCGCATGAGCCATTTTTAAGATCTGTTTTTAGAACAGATTTTACTTAAGAAAAAAATTTCAATCTTCAGATTTGTAGTTTTGCAATGCTATTTTTTTTGTAATTTTCGAAATAACAGATTTAGCCGAAAATCGGTCCAGCAGAATTCTTTTTACCGTCCATTGATACATACGAGAAAAAAATTTAAAGATTTTGGAGCCTTTTTGAGAACATTAAATTGAATTGAACTCATTGTTTAAAAATTGTCTACATTTAAGGCAACATTACGCGACTACTGCTCGAAAAATTGTAATCGATCTTATTTCAAGATTTATCTTTGAACAACAGATTTACTTAAGAAAAAGTCTGTCTTCAATATCGTAGTTGTCGAAAAACGCCGAAAAATTTGAACTAATGCAATTTTAAAAAATATCAGCGAGTTTTGTACGCTACCCGAGGGCAAAGTTTAATAAAAAAGTGAAGCTAATTTTGAATCATATCAAAGCTTTATTTAAAGTACACCCAAAAATCAAAATATTCTTTGCAAACATGCAGAGTCGTGAGTGCCTTTAAATAGATCGGTTAGTTCTAATTTTGGAGAAAATCGTCTGAACCATTTAGGCGTTAGCGTTGACCACAGACAGAGGGATAGACAAACGTTTTACCGTCAAAAGAGTTTCGAGTATCAAAGACCCACAAAACATGGATTCTGATAACACACAATGTGAGAGAAAGTAATTTACATTACATGGGAACAAGATTTATCCACTTTTCGTTACCAGGATCTGGCAATAAGTTTTTCTGACGAAAAATCCCCGATTTCCGGCGTACAACACTTATTCTTCTTACCAAGAAAGGGTAGAAAGTAAAACAAACTTATCTACTTTTTTGACTGGATGAAGGAGAATTTCAGATTAAGAGAGGTCAGGCAGAATATAAGGCCATAAATATTTTAGGAGGAGTTGTCAAAGAGTGTCACTTTCTGGAAGAAGAGCACAGAGTAGCTGGAAAATGAAGTATGATTTCAGCATTAGACTGTGATGCTCAATTCATTCCAAGACTAAATTATTCCATTCTTTTAACAATAATGATCTCTTGTTTCCATCAAAATGGGGTTGTGTAAATATAATCGTTAAAATAGCAGTACGAGTAAGTCAAAAAGCATTGTATTTTCGGAGGACAAGGGCACAGACATGCTTGAAAATGAATAATTATTTCAGTTATACTTGAATATTAAATTCAATTCAATTACTCCAAAATTGTAATGTCTAATTACTTTTATTAAGTATATTAAAATGTAACGCTAAAAAAATTTTCAACACCTCTGTGTCATTCTTTCCCTACAATGTCCCGCTCTTTGGCTACTCCTATTGAAATTTTCATTGCCGTACTTTTCTGTCTTTACACCTCTCAGTATGGAATATAGTAGAGTTGACAAATCGTGAAAAAGGTGGTTACCTGGAAAATGGTCATAAAATCTTTTTCTTCCGATATGTACCCAGACAGTAGTTAAAGCATCCAAGTTTTCGACCTTCCATATCCTGTGGTAACTCCGGGAAGCCCCAAAAAACATTATTTTCTCACTTTTTCAAGTAAGCCGTTTAAAAATAATTCCAACTTAAAAATAATAAATTTTCCTACAATTTTTGTATGAATTTTTCCCCCTAAATATAATACTAAGACAACCCTTACAGAAAAACGTTATATTTTCAAGTTTGGTTTGCGGTGGTGAGGTTCGGCCGGCCACTTGGTTAACTGGAGCGTGACCTTGCGTATAAAATATTGCATGTTCATCAATTCACGATGTTTATACAATGGTTAAAGACCGAATTATTAGGAGTACTCGGCTTACTTGCGAATTAGCTAGATAAGGATCAGGTGTATGAATGGCAATGAATGGATCATATCAGACATCATGCAGGTAATACTGATATCAGCCAAAGAGCGTTGACTAAAACACGGTGACAGAGTCTGAGGCGTCTAGTATGTTCATAAGAAGTATTCAAGAATAAAAAAGCGTTGGAAACTTTGCGTTGCACAGCCTTCAGGCTTTTTTATGTAAAACACTTAGGGTGATGACCAGAGATTCGACGCGTACTCACAAATGCGTAGCAAAGTGTCAACAGTGGGGATAGGTTTGATGGTAATGCGTCAATAAAAATTTGACACATCATAGTGAAACTCGAAACTTCATGCCCTGTCTCTAGCCTTAGCCTTAGTAACTTGCCACGAAAAGTCTGAACCCTGTTTTTTTCACGTAATGTCTGCTTTTCCTCATCACCGTTACGTTTTTCTCACACCCTAGGCATCTCGTGTTAACTAATGTGCACTTCATCCCCATAAACTCCGAAGTAGGCATCGAAACTGTTCCCACTTATGAAGTTATCCACCCATTTTGGATATAATGAAAATTAATAGGCTAATTCGGGAATTACCTAAATGATGAATAATGTCAGTAATTCAATCGATGATTATAGAAATAGATATTTCATACCAAATCAATGGTTTCATTGAGACACACATTTCACTAAGATCTTGGCAAAATATAATTTTATTATTATTATTATTAATACTATTATTATTACTATTAGTATTAGCATCTATCTTTAGCATATACTTTGCAGAGGTAAAGCATGTATTCACCATTTATTTATACTTTATCGGATATATAGCTGATTACCCGGCGTTGCCAAAATTTATTTATTGTCATCTATTAAACAGCTCTGGCCGTCTCACCAATTCTGCCCACTAAGTACGACATGCCGACATTAGGTACATTGAAGTTGCTTAATAATTTTGTTTCTAAATTATTACCTCCTTTACACCCCTACCTCTAGGAGTGCCATGATGTCTGATAAGATCCATTCATTGTCATTCATACAGTGGGAGGTCGTAGTTTCCCCATTATAATACGTGAACCAAGTTTTGTGGAATTAAATTGTTCTCGAGTTACGGAGTTATGCTGGAACAAGAACATCCACACATGCTCATCATTACATATCACTTTCTCTCCTTACAATGAAAGTAGTAAGGAGAAAGTATTGTAATTGTGCAGCTGAAATCGGGGATTTTTCGAAAGAAAAATCTTACTGTCGCGCACTGGTGACGAATAAGTGCGTGTGTGTGTGTGTGTGTGTGTGTATTATATATGTTTCTATACGTAGAAAAATTACTTCCTCTAACAAGTTGTGCCACAGGAATCCGTGTTTTGCGGGTCATATATACCGAAAATCGATTGACGACAAAACGTCTGCCTGTCCGGCTGTGATCGCTGCCCTCTAAACCCTTTGGAAGATCTTCTCCAAAATGGATGTTCCCCCTATCGATCTGGACGAGCTCGAGGTCCTGCGAGTTTGGTTATTTTAATTTTTAAGGGTACTTTACTTAAAGCTTCAACAATTTTCAAAATTTTCTCATAGAGAATTCCAAATTATTTTATTAAACTTTTTCGTCGGGGTCGCGCAAATGACGCTTCAAAAATGGCGCAAATGTCATTTTTCATTAAAATATCTGAATTTTAGAAAATTGCAAATGTTCAAAATTTTTTCGAAATCCTCCTACAATTGCAACATTGAAGACCCTTAATGAAATCTGTTGCTCAAAGAGAGATCTTAAAATAAGTTCATTTTTCGAAAGTATGAATAGTTTTCGCGTAATTTTGCGTGAAATATAGGCAATTATAAAACTATTATTTCCGCAAAAACTGCTCCAATTTTTTTCTTTACATTTTCTCTTCGTGAGAATCAAAGGACGGTAAGTAATAGTGCTGGTCTCTTTTTCAGCTAGTACTCATATTCGAAAATTGCAAACAATTAACATAGCAAAACTACAGTATTGAAGATACAGATTTTTTGTCTTATAATCTCTTCTGAACAATCAGTTCTTCTCAAGATCAAGAACAATTTTTTGAAAAAAAGAGTAGTTTTTGCGTAATTTATGGGATGAATTTAATGGAACTCATAAAAAACATTTCCTGAAAAGCTGAGCTATTTTCTTCCCTTAGGTAGAGTAAAGAAAAATTTAAAATGTAGCCTAGTACTAATTTTCGTTGCACTCTCTGAATTTTCTAAAATTGCAAAAGTTACAGATAATGCGAGAAAATATGTGCCGGTGTAGCACAACTAGTTTTTCTCTTTAAAACTGGTTTGAATAATGTTTTCAATCTTTCAACAGTAAATATTTTTTCGGTTGTTCTAAATGTGATATAAAACCTAGAAATTCGAAAACTTGGGGTTTTAGAGAGATGGGTACGTGGAACATTTCAAAAAAAAAGTTTATTCGTACGACACGAGAGCGCCCTGGTATGGCGATTTCGATGGGGACAGACTCGAATGCAGAATGTCGACATATCAGACGTAGATTTCATTGGCGAAAACTGCTTTCCTTGACACTTTCTACCTACAGAATATAAATCGTTCATGCATGCTGTCAATCACTCGAGACCTGTGCAAATGAGAAGAATCGACTTATTTGAAAATGTCAGTGCGCCAAGAGTAAAAAGTCTAAATGTTTTAGGAATTATCCAATGGTTACGTTGCGTATTATTCACTAGTATAGCTACTATTACTAAGAAATCTGCAATTTATTTCATCGCTCTTAACAAGATAAACGTACTTTTTCGTGCTATTGATATATATTTCACCGTCACACATTATTTCACTATAAATGGGAAATTAGTATTCATTTTGCATTCTGAATCTAATCCAAATAATATAATACACACTTCCAAGATATTTGACATATTTACTCCAATAAATTCTCAAGTGATTTACATTCATTTACATGAATCTCAATTTCCCTGTCGATAAACTTACACACAGTGAAAATATGTATTCAGCTTTCGCAATGGTTGAATGTGTAATTATAACGTTAGAATAAGAATTGGTAAAATTATTCAGAACATTCAAAAGAAAACATTATTCTCTCGTTTAAATTCGCTACATTATTCTTTTTTTGACACAACGCCGCCTTGGCTATATTCATACATAAAAAAGACTTTACATTAGGACTTCTTGCATCAATGATTATATTAATGACAGAGTGTCATTGATAACTCAGCTTTCAACATACATCCTTTGCTTGCTTTCTAGCCATACATAACTAGAACTCAAAATCTTCTCAAATATCACTTTATAGGATGATGTTCAGTTTGGGTTCCCTATGTTATGTCTGGAAACGATCCAAATAACCTTCCCTCCAGGAGATGGTTATGTTTTGACAAGACAAATCTGAAAGAGCTATACGAGGAAGATACTTAATTAGTGTTTACCTGTAAACTGTGGGTAGAATTACCGACATGCACACTGGATCGTTATAATGCAGTATTCTCTTTACGATTACGGCATTTCTTAGGGAATTACATGAGACTGTTTTATTCACCCATGTCTTTTTACGTGTAAGAGAATGTTAATTTTCTCATAACCTACAAAGTGAAAAAATTTAAAACCAAGAACAAACGCTGATTGAATCTGAAAAAATATACCATTTACTTGAAAAAAGTTGTGATTTACACTGACAGATTTTTAGAACAGACATTTAGAAGATACTTTTAGAACACGTTTTAGAACACGTTTCCCTTCAAGCAGCTTGTGTCAAACTAGATTAGAACTTTGAGTTCTGAGCGGGACAGCGCTGAAAAACTTTCCAACAAAACGCAAATAATGCACCTTACTTTGGAGAAAAATACTAAAAAGTTGTGTTAAATCAGTATGAAATAAGAAGAATACCAATAATTTATTATGTAATTGATAATATCATTATTATTCTAACATATTCGACTATTTAATTTCCAAAAATTGAATTAAGAATACGCATTCATTTACATAGTGTCATCCTTATTTATAGTCCTCGTGCAGAATTCATCAATTGTGGAAGAACAAGTAATTCAGAGACGTTCCATCACGTTTTCGTCCTTTCACATTCTAATTGTAATGGAGAATAACACCGTTCCTTCTTGTTCCCTCACGTACTATACTCGGAATGCGTATTATGACGATCTACAGACACTGAAGCGTCTTAATCATTGAAATAATTTCGAAAAATCTTTTCTTAGTGGATTGACGAATTAATTTTTTTAAAATCAACTGAATCGCAAACTTTTTCACAGGTAATTTCTTCATTCACATCCACATTTTACAGCCTTGTAGAGACCTTTACATATTGAAACTTCTCTTACATATCCATTCCTCTTAAATGATTTCGTATGATAACCAAATTGAAATTCTAAAGTAATTAATTGACTGTGATTTCTGGTTAGGAATTGTAATTTGAAACGGTGAGGAATGCCGCGATCATGTATGAAAGACAATTGACTGCTACACGTGCGGTATAGTGCGTGCTTTTTATTTGAAGATTACCAATTCGCTTCATGTAGGAACTGGAAATTCGTATTTATAATATCAAATCTCGCAGTGCTGTTTAATACAAAATTTACCAACATACATTTTGACCACGGGATTCTTTTCAAGGTTCGTCCACGTCGGAACTCTTAGAACAGTAGCCAAAAGTGACCACGAGCCAGGTTCTTGCACCCACGAAAAAAACCAATAGTCTTTCTTTCCTTTTTTCTCACAGTGAGCGCCCTAGGCAAGAGCCAAAAGAACTCTTAGAGCCACTTTTATATCTAGACAAAAAACGAAACTATTCACGTATGGCAAAATTATAGAGACTGATTGCTTCATTCTTGGACTTTAACATCTCAAAAGAAACATTATAATGACAAAAATATAATTTACAGTCGAGGAAACCTATGCGTTCTCTAGACGTTAAACATAATTTCATATTTACATTAGTCTCTAGGTGATTGTTTATTCAGAATCTCCCCTTTCTCTTAAGCACACCGCTTATCTTAACTCCCTTCTAGAAGAGTCATTGAACCTTAGACACACGAGACATTAGCACATTTTCAGGATTCCTTGGCAGTAGGTGAGGCCCGCGAGGCCCGCGCAATCAACAACTCACGACTCACACTACAAGACGAACTTACACGCACGCGCGTCCACGCACGTACACAGAGCAGTCACGGTCACGGCGAGATTCTTGGTGGAGAGGTGGACGCTTCGCAGCCTGGCCAGCTCATCAGAGTTGCCCTTGGTTTAAGGGACTTTGATTAAAGCAGTATGTGTAGAATTTTTTTGTAAAATATTTGGTGTCCTTAAGCATCACGGGTTGAGGCCGCTAATCACAGTCGGATGCCCAAACGATTAAGAACTCTTCGGCTGAGACGCGTATGTCCTGGCACGGCTGAGGGTCCACGAGGTCTCGGGCTAGAGATGGTGACTTCCCGCCCTCTCCACCGCCTTTAGGCGGCGCAACTACGAGTACATCCTTTGCATATGGCCATCCGGACGCAAGAGTATATTTACTGCCTCAACGCCTTAGCTCCAAGGGCCAGGGGATCCAATTCCACCGTAGGATTCAACATCTTGAATTGTTTCCTGCAGAAGGTCGTTGTTAACTTCTGTCGAGTTTCGTTTGTAATCATTTTTAGCATGCGAACGTTCAAGTAAATCGACAAGGAAAATTGGAGGAGACCCAAATAATAAAGAGAATCATAACACCATTTCTCAGGTCGGCAGGTGGTTTGCCTGTCATAATGCTTGCCACCTATCTTTGTGATAACAGTTCAACTCTCAGTCAACCCACATGAAATTCATTGTGGATAAAATATTCACGGAACGAATGAGATGTAGCATTCTTATTGTTTCTCTTCATTTTAATTTCATCATAAGTGTATAAACTGGAGTAGAATAATCAATTCGTCAGCGTTGACTCCGTTTGTTCACCTGCTATTCGGACACTTGTCATTATCTTAAGACATTTTGGGCCATACGGCATACGATACCATGCATTCCCATGAGAAAGGGAACAATAATGCGGAAAGAGAAAAAAGAAGAAAAATAAAGAAGGTAGGAAGACGGAGGAGAGGATGGAAGGAGAGGAAAGGAGGAGAGGAAGTGAGTAGGGGAGGAGGGGAGAGGAAGAAAGGAAAGGAGAGAGGAGGAGAGGAGGGCGGCGCGCAGTACTCACCGGAGAGGCGAAGCCGTACGGCAGAGGGCTGGCGGGCAGCGGCACGCCCGGCGGCAGCGGCGAGGGCCAGCGCGGCCTGGGGCACGGGATGTAGGCGTGGCCCGGCGCGCCGGGCGGCAGGCCCGGCGGCAGACCCGGCGGCAGGCGCGGCATCCCGAACATGGGGGACAGCGGCGACCCCGCCAGCCGGCGCGCCGACACCAGCGGCGGCGGCGGGGAGGCCAGGCCGAAGGGCGACGCCGGCCGGAAGGGCGAGGCAGGCCCGCGGCTCCAGGGGCCGCGCGGCGGCGGCGTCTGGAGCGGCGGCTGCTGCGGCGGCTGGTGTTGGCGGCCCGACATGGTGCGGCTACTGGCTCATCGTTCGCTGGCCCTGTGCACACGCGTCACGCACCGCGGCCTCAGTCGGCGCCCACGGGACGCTTCCCTCTTGCTTCCCTCCCTCCGAGAGGGTGCACTGTCAACCACGGAGACCACTATTCGCAGCAATTGCAAATCAAGTTGCTTTTAATAAAGTTACTACACATTGACACAATCGGACTTTTTCACCATGAAGTATGTGTTCAAGACCTCTTGGTCGCCTTCCTAATTTTCTTTGCAAAGTCAGTGTAACTTCGATCGCAATTTGGCAGATTCAGAAACAACCTGAAACAATCACGAAAAGTAAGATCTTCGAAGACGCACTCTACTCGAAGAATCTCCTGCCTTCGGACTGAAAAGACTCGAGGGCCGTGCAGCCTCCGCGCCAGCGCGCTGCGTTGTTGGCGCAGCGGAGTCGCAAGGCTGGACGGGCGCGGCGCACGCCCGAATGACGCGCTCCACGGAAACAGAGAGGAAGCCACTTCGCCTACTTGACGTTGTGCAAACAACGGACTGAACACGGCGTCATCGTACGTCGTGGCTCACCTGACTCAGCTAGCCATTTAAGCTCCGCGGCCAGTGTTGTCAGTAGGAGGACCACGAGATGCGCCGACTCTCCTTGATCTCGAGCTTTCGGTTTACGCTTCTGTCCCTATTGCAGGGGCAGCGTCACTTCACTATCAATACAGTCAGCTTGAGAGGTGCAATGTCGCATTTTTCATTTATTGCATTGACCTTGCAGCTCTTGGAAAGAGTTCGGTTTTACGAGATGAATTATATAAAAAAAGAAACGAGATGTATAATATGAAAAAAAGTTTAAATGGAAGGGACCTAAGTTGAAAAATTACTGAAAATACTCAGAATTCTTGCTCCGCTATGGATACGCAGATATTGAAGATGGACTTTGTTGCTGGGCGCCAAATTTTGAATAGCACAAACGACAAAATGTAATATATAACTAAAGACAAAATAGCTTAGTCCTGAATTGCTTCCATTAAATTGTGTGATTTCTTTTAATAACTTCGTTTAAAAAACTATATTTCCTTTTACAAAGCTTTGCTACTTTCTAACTCTTTGAATTTTTATATTTTCTCAAATAGGATGGACGAAAATGTACTTCCTCAAATGGCATTGCACCCTTTACTCCCTTCGACAACCAAGCTTTCTCCCTGTTGTTATGAGACTCCTAATTCCCACCAAATCCCATAATAGGGTATCATTTAAAACTGTGTTGTTGAAAACGTCTACAAAGATCAAATGATCTGTGTGAATACCTTTTGCCTGACAACTGAATCGAATTAAACCTCCACAATTCGGGTTCATTGCCTCCTCGAGCCTGGAAAAAACAAATTAATAAACTTTTTATGCCTGCATATCTAATACAAAAAAGAAGCCGACTAGTTACATAGACTGACGAATTTCTTTAAACAATTTCCTATAGTGCAATATTCCATTGTAAATCACATTCAATGCTTAGTAGGACGTAGATTTATTGCGAAGAAAAACTTTGCATCAATGAAAAAAGAAATATTCTTTCCAGTGGCGACACATTCCAGCTGTGGCGTAAATTAGATACGATCAAAGAAAAGTCCGAGGTGACGATTCGAGACTATTGACGCCGACAACGGTGTGCCAAATGTTAGAGCTCTATGAACATTTCAGCACGCTGCTATGCTAATCTGACACATCAATGGCAATTTGTTGCAGTCGTAATCTTCGGAGAAATTTAATGGAATCGTTGACAAGTGGTGACGGTTGTGAAATTCGTTGTGTGGTTTCTGTGGACTATTTAAGTCGTTAGAGGCTTTATAGACATCCAATGGCATCTCTAGCTGATATTCGCTGTTCTCACATGCTTATTATTGACACTATCATTTTGAATACGCCGATAATTCTTCAATGTTAATTGCTATCGCATGACAAAACTATCGGCACAGCATTGAAACTTCAAATACTGTACATAAGATTCCAACGTTTTACACATGTTGTTCAAAGTTGTAAATTTGTCTATAATATTAAAATATCACAAATAAGACACCTGGCAAAAATTACAACAATTTCGACATATACAATGGATACATTCACTACATGGTGTTATCATCCTTTCTGAATGAAGGTGAATACTAAATAATATTGCATTAAGAAATATTAGCTAAGTAAGGTGTCCAATTTATAATGTGTTTTTAGTAGTTCGCAAAGAGTCAGTAGTTCGCAGAAGTTGTTGACATCAGCAGTGCGATAATGTCTTTCGTAACGTTATTCTATATGTACTTGTTGTGTTGATGCTCACGTATGTTAATGTGGGTGTCATTCTTGAAGAGAAGCCAAAGTTTAGAGGGAACAGTTTCAATGGTCAAGATCAGCATGGATTGGCGGCCTACTTGATGACAGGCCACCTCAATGTCAATGATGGGGATTCAAGAGAGGTGTATTCTAAAGAAACTCGTATGCGTCTATTTCTTCAGTTTTTTCAAACAACTACCATTTTTCTATGATATTTAGTCATTTCTGACAATAATAATTGAAGAGTAAATACGAAGTTTTTACTGTAAACATACGCTGAGTAATAAAAGTATTTGTATTCTATAAGATGCAATATAAAGGAGTATAATAGGATGAAAATTGAACATTAAATAATTTGTTTAAACAAACGTATCTCAAACAAAGCATTCTGATTAGTTTATTAAATAAAATTTAATCAATTAATATTTTTTCATGAACAAAAACGAAAATCCTAAAATCCCAACAAAAAGAGTCTCGGACATCTTGGAAATAAAATATCAAATATCAAATAAATACTCTTGTATTTTTATTTACCATCTATTGCACTCTATAATATTCTAAGTACTGAATCAAATAATCATATTGTTTATTTCTAGGTTGTTTTTCTCATTCCCAAATAATTGTTGGAGACTATTACTTTGCAAGAAACGTCACTTTCCTAATTGTCTTCAAGACGTAATGTCATAGTTTCCTACGCAACTGAAGTCTTAAATATTGAAGTGGTGACCCCAGACTTCAGGGTGTTTTGCACAAGAGCTATTCGTCAGCCACGTGCGATGCATACCTGGGGGTTATCTTTCAGAAACCCACAAAATACCCAAATACATCTTGGCATTAATTGTACCTTAAATTGATAGCAGCTCTCGCGCCCACCCCTTTCGCTCCTGCAACCCCAATCCATGACATCTCTCCGTCGTCTGTCACTGTTAATACAATGTTCTGCAGTCTTAATTATTTATTCGTCTTACGTCACACATGTTGACACCAGTCAAACAATATTAAATTTTAACTTAGTACTACTCAAAATCTTCTGGTATCCGATGTCCGCTTCTTAGTCCTACACGAGCCAGCGAATTCGAATCTCTATTGGCGATCATGTTCAAATGAAGCTCGCCAGTTATAATCCGAAGTGGGGTGTGAATTGTCAACAGTCTATATTTTCTAAACAATTAGCGTTCTCTTGGGCGAGAGCTCCATTTCATTGCCGTGAATTCCTGGCCATTTCATTTAGGGTATAATATCACTATATTTCTTGCATCATTTGCGTTGTCTTCAGTTAGAGCTCGATCACAGCTCCGTACGTGTAGTGTATGCCATAACATGGAAGTGGCGGTGTTCTCCCATCGCTTGAATCTGAATTACTGGGCACTTTTTAGGGTGTAACTATTAGCGTTATCTTCGCCGAGAGGTTGAACACATTTTCGTGAATTCCTGGGCACTTCTTTTAGGGAGAACTCTTATGTACTCCCTCGCAATGACCATCTTCCGGAGGCGAGTGTGTTGCGGATTGCAACTGCAACTGCATTCGTACCCTGATGTTCTTCACGACGAATAGACATCGACTGAGTAATATTTAATTTCTTCCGAATCCCTCGAAACGTTTCATCAAAATTGTGTTATGTAATGATGAGTTCCTTCATCTTTAATGATAATTTTTTTCGGCAAAAATATACGATAAATATATATCTACTCCCCATAGAAATAGCTTGAACTTTTGTCACAAACGATCTCCCCTTCCACCTCATCGTAAAACTGTTTCTAAAATCACACCAATTTGTGGAAATTAACAAGTTTTTTTTATGTGCTGCTTTTCTTGAGCACCGACGATATAATAGCGATAACTAGCACTATTCTAAGTTTAATTTTAGTTAAGTTAAAGAAAAGTTAAGCTAAGCTTTAGTTTTGTTGAATTAAACTTTAACATGTTTTGGTAAGTTCTCTCATAACTTTTACAGTCGAATTTGGAATTAAATTACATTTTTGGTGAGATTATTCAGAATGCAGGTAATTAAAAAACATACAATACTTAGAGATGTAATCTTAAGACTAAAATAAGTCTTAAGATTTCATATCTGAATATTGTAAGTTTTTAATTACTTACAATCTAAATAATCTCACCATAAAATGTAATTCAATTACCAACTCGATTGTAAAAGTTATATTTTTTACATATAAAGATGCATAAGATTGTTACGCGATACATTATGAAGCGTACTTCCGTGAAAAACAAAACTTTCTTTTGAAAAATGTGATCTTCAATTTCTCAAAAGAAAAAACGATACCTCTGACAACTTTTGAATATAACTAGACAGTCACAACGTAATATTTACTATTTGACTGTTTACCTATTTATTCAAATCTAATTTTCTCTCTATACTATTCTTTCTCACCCTCTCTCGAGAGGAGGGAGGTCGTCTTTTTCGAATTTGCTGGCTCTTCATTAACTGGATTCTTCTTGGAACTGCGTTCTACTTGTCTTTCAATCATGAAACAACAGTACACAAGACAAAATGTTTTACTAGATGTACAAAAATCAGAAATGTAAAGGAATCGATGCGGTGTCCAAAATTAGAAAATAAAGATTCAATTTTATCGAAAACAACAGAGGCCCAGTACACTCTTTTCCTGTTTTCCAGGCGTTGACTAACGACGGTTTATACTAGCGGATATGTTTGCACGCCGGGGGAGGGGGCGATGAATGGGGAATGATGAGTCCTGGGAGGCCCAGGAGATGGACGGCCACCATTCGCTTGCAGCTGGTGAGAGAAAAAGTCCAGAAACCGCCCAGCTAAGCCTCGTCTCGAGGGAGATTACGCGCGGGATTCTTTAACACGTGTTCGACGCCGTTGGCCAATCACTCTTCTCGGCGAATTGTCAGTTTTAGATCATGTTTTCGCCAAGAATGATAACACCTCGTTGTCAAATGACGGCGTGTGCCACCCATCGCCTGTCGCCCGAACTGAGGGCTTCAGCGGCGTCGTCTCGACCGCCGGCCGCCACTGCTTGTGTTGGCGCAGCCCCGCAGCGCCGCTCGCCCGCCTAGCCCCGTCACTCAGTCCCTCGGCCTCTTCATTACCTCCTTCCTCCCCTCCGCGGGCGGATTGATTGATCGATTGGTTATTTAGTTTTTTCGGGCGCGTCAATTACTATCGTCATTAGTCTCACAAAGACAGTCCATGCTATGTTCCGGGAGGTGGCGATGCCCTTCCCCCGCTGGAACGTAGATCCAGCGCCGATCTACACGTCGGCTTGGCGGTTCCCCCCCCCCCCAGATATTTCCTTCGGCGCGGCAACATCCCACCCGGGACAAACTGTAAGCTCTCGATTGGTCTCCCGTGGTAATGTAGTGCGTTTAAGTGTGTGTGTCTGATGGGAGAAGAGAGGACAAGGATGAGAAAGGAAAGATGTCGCGCGATCTTTGGTGTATTTGTTATGATGGTATTGCCTGGTGTTGATCTGAGAATCTACGACAGACTACCGACCAGAGCAGAAGACTGCTAAAATGCTCCGATCAGCGGCTGAATTTGACCTAGCTATGTCGAAAATCCGTCACCGTCGGGACTCGAACACTAGTCCCACTCGAGCACGACGTGGAGATTATCGCGGGCGGAATCGCCACAGCCTTCACTTAAACGTGCGAGGGAGGTGCGAGTAAGCGTCGGTCGGTGCTCTGGTGGATTCGCGCAAATTTGACTTTTTCTTCTAGTCCGGCCACCCTACAAGCGTTCAAAATACATTACCTTCGAGGCCTCTGATAAAGACAATGATCCCGAGATTCAGAGAAACCAATCTCCGGCAACTAAATGTCTAAGCCAGACTTATACGGGGAAATCTCGAAGTTGAATTAGCTTAAAGAATTCTCTAGAAGGTTTATGTGAAACGGGAAGCCCTATAAAGAAAACTTACAGCTTAAATCTATTCTTTAAAAGCTCTGGTGTTCGTCGCGTAAGTAGGGTTTCATGATGGGGCGTAGCACGATCGGTACGCTTGGGAGGGACGTGTTCTATGCCATTGGGGAGTGGTGAATCCAATTGTTATATTTCAAAATTATCCTTGTACGTCTAGGCTTTGCCAATAGAAAATATCTAACATTTTTTAGACAAAATTCATGAGTGTTATTTAAAATTAAAATTAATCCAAAGTTCCAGCCTCTTTTGTTAATTTCAGATCAAAGTTAATCAGTTAACTTCAGTTCAAAGTTTGTTAAGAAATATCAACGCTAATATCAGAGAATATCACAGTAGAAACAAAGCTATTATCTACGCATCGTAGATTCATACTACAGGTGAACCATAATAAATGAAGCTTTACATCACGAAGGGAACTTAAGGTATCGGGGAAAACAATACGAAATGAATTTCGTTTCATAGCTAATTAAATATTTATACATTGCGAAGATTAAAATATAATTTTATGTATGATTAGCAAATGATTGTGTTCTTTTTTTAAATTTATTTCTTCTCGTTCGACATTTCTGTCTCTCGAGGAGTTTCAAAATTGTACATCAATGATTATATTCGTTCTGGTTATATATATTTTTGCAAATTGATTTACAAGGAAGAAAACGAAGACAATCGATTCTCTGGGAACGAATTTTTCATTGTTTCCTGCAACTTTGAATGGTTTGCTAATTTTTGAAAACTCATCGAGGAAGCACAGTATATAAAATCACAGTATCTTTTCTATCATTTAAAACATACCTTGGAATTTACTGACTTCAGTAACAATTATTGGTAGAATTGCACGAACTCTGCTTATTTAGTATATAAATATGTATTTATTTGTCAGGAACTGTGTTGCAAACCCTTCTCGCGCTGTACCCTATTAATACAATCCTTTGACATCAGTGATTATAAATACAGTCCTTCCAGTTACGAAACTCATTGCTGCACTCCAGTCACCCATCTGTCTACCAAGGAAGCTGCGGATATTTTATTGCGGACAAGAGGACATTCAGAGACGCAAATAGCCAAGCTAGTGCGGTCAGCCCGGCGAGAGCCGCCTAGGCACCCGGACATATTCCGGCGTCTTAAGCGCAGCCGGGCGTCCTCCCTCCAGAAAACGCGCCGACAAGAATTCCGACCTTGCACGACGTCCACCGCATTCGCTACAGAAGCAGCAGCGGCAGCAAAGAGGAGCATAACAAGTCCTCTCCCGAGCTACAGAGTTCATTCCACAATTGTTGGCGAGACTTCAACTCTTGATATTCCCAAATAAGGCAGTGACTGAAGATCAAGTGACAAGTACGGTTTAAAATTAATATTATTTTGTATAATTCTTTCTGTACCAGAGCTAGAGAAGAACGGTAAATGATTTCATGAGTAAATGGTGGTGTGAAAATAATGTTATAATTAGGGGGCGGATTTTGATGACCTAAAACACAGCCAAAAATAATCAATAAAATGCTCTTAAAATGCTTTAAAATGTTCTAATACCAAAGAAAAATGACGTAAAAAATCTTATCAAAACCAGTTCGGATGTACAACTCAAATTGTTGGATACGTTTCTAATGTAATCGAAGCTTCTTCCATTCGCTCCACTGAATTCAGCTTGCAAACTTTTGGTTTGGACTGTTCTTTAGCAGGAAATCTGTCTAGTTATCCTGAAATCGGCCGAACTGGCAATAGCGCTGATATACGTCACAAGAATTATACACTCACAATGGCTGTTAAAACAATTTCTGAGCGAACAAATCAAACAGGCTACTTGAGAAATTCTGTGAAGAACATTTGTTGCATCTTGTAAATTTTATTTGAAGCAAGTACCATTAAAAATGATGGAAAAAGGTAGAAAGTGAATTATTAGTCGAAATAGACGAAAAGTGCAAAATAATGACATATAAAAATGGGTCATTTTCTTTTGTCATAACAGAAAATGAAATTCTATACTAAACGGCGTTGTTCAAAAGTCAAAAGAAAAAAATGACATTTCATTAAAATCCGTCCCCTAGTTATAATTGATGATGGTGCAGCAATGGTGGAATAAGAGTCAAAACCTTCAGAATCTCATGGCCATTACACCGTCATAGAAATTTGATCCGACGAGTCATGGCCGCGCATAGCGATTCTATGTCCCGAGTTGGAAAGTCAATCCGTCGGCCGAAGAGTCCTCGCGCAGTCGCCCGCTTTTGAAACATTGTGTAGCATTTTAATATTTTATGGCTCTGTTTTGATATTTTTACTTTCTCGCTACTGCTTATGGAGTAGAAAGAAAGTTACGTTATGCTGCACGAAAAAATGGCGAATTTTTGGCAGAAAAATCTTATTACAGGACCCTGGGAACAAAAAGTAGATAAATCCAGTTGCTAAATTTAGAAGAAAAAATTCTTTACCACGTGATGTAGCAAGAATCCATGTTTTGTGGGTCCTTGATACCGAAAAATCGAATGACGGCAAAACGTCTGTTTGTCCATCTGTGAACAACACTAGCGGCTAAACTGTTCAGTGGATTTTCTCCAAAATTGATATTATCCAATCGATCTAGCTGAAGTCGCGGTCCCTTGAATTTGAAACCGATATTTTAAATTTGGCGGTACGTTACTAGAAGCCCCCTTTTGTTGGGTAGTGTGAAGGATGTTTACGAGAATGGTGCAGGTCTCATGATCGTTGAAAAACATGATTTTTGGAAAAATTGCAAGTTTTTTCGCAGTCGTCCTACAACTAAAATATTAAAGATAGAGATTTTTCCCTTAATGAAATCTGTTCCTTAAAGATAAATTTTAAAATAAGGAGTACTTTCGCGTAATTTTGCTTACGGGCGAGAAAGTACGTGCTGTTTTAGCACCTCTGGTTGTTATTGCCAAAATGTCACATTTCCTGAATCACTGAATAAGCGCATATGTAAAGGTTTATCGTAAAATAAATTACATTAACATTTGTATAAATCAACGAGTAACAACATTTCACTATTTATTACTCCCAACAATCATAACGATAATGCAAATCAACCAATCTTTAAGTACTTACATTTTTTAGAACTAAAAGTACATCTACAGATATGTAAAAGGAGATGAGTTACGTTACGAAATATTCTCTTGACATACGCGCGCGATGGTTTCCAGAAGCAAGGAAATTTGATACTCAGGGAAGACATTAAAATTCGTTTACTTATTTTGCTTTCTGCAGATTACACAAAATATGCATATTGTATAGTGTAACTGAAAGGTAACCGATGCTATTGATTGATAATTGAGATATTGACAACTGAGTTTCACTGTTGCAGGGGCCGATCCAGCCGATCATTTTGGAGGGGCCATCACAGAATTTCGTTAAATAATAAACATTTGTAATTATATTGTATATTATGGCGTATATGATACTATACAATATTATTTTTTAAATAATTACATAATTCTAACATAAATAAATATTTATATCAATTTTGCAAAATAAAAGACGGCTCCCCCCTGCATCTATTGTTGATGTACACATATGAGATTTTTTTCAAGTTTGATAGTCAAGCCTTGAAATCTAAGGTCGTATATTTGTTAATGTTTTTAATATGACATAATCAGTTGTATCATTATATTCTTGTAGAAGTATTAGTGATTTTAATTCGAACGTAACCCCAACCAAGAGTCAATATCTCTGAAGAGCTACAAGGCGTGCGAGAAAGCTGAGTTAATGGGAGCCATTTTGATCCCAGCTTTCGATCTTGGCACCGAGTCTGTTTGTGGAGCAACATCTGCGGTGTGTCCTTACACATTCATTCCCCTGAGAATATTCCGCAAACTAAATATTGGAATAAAAACAATCCATTGTTTCAATTGCAATATCTGTGTTATGTAACATTTTATGGTGAAAATGCATAGAATCTGTGTCTATGAGAATGCTGAAACTAACAAGTTGCAGGCATGATATTTCAGGTTAGTGTTATTTGAAACTGTTTTAATAATCAGCATTACATACTTTTTTATATGCGTTTGAAATAACACGAGAACTTTTTTGTCATATATTGAAAGTACTGAATCCTTCAGTAATATTTTTTTGAACAAAATAAGATAATATTCTATAGTTTCTTCTTTCACGTTTTTGGTTTGTTTATGGATCATTTATACACGATAATGTACGCCATTTCCCATTACCGGCAAGAATCTAGAAAATTTAAGCATCAGTAATCTTACAGAACGCACTAAAAATCACTTATATTAATTTAACGATTAAGTACAACATGTAACATTAACAATCATGTTATATAATATGAACACAATTTATTGGAAATTAGTTATTAATGATATACGTGATAAATTTACTTTTGCACATTACATTGGTGGAAAAAGACATGAAAATATGTACTTCCCTCTTTCAAGCAAGGAATTAGTAATTCAAAACAGGCTAATGAAGTAATATATTTCGTGTTCCACGAAAGATAGACGGTAACTACTTGTAATATCTCACTTCTCCGCATCTTGGCATAGTACCATTGTTAAGCGAAAGACAGTTACTTCGTAAAAGTTTGCTTCCAAATCTCCCTATACAATCTTATTCCATAGATTTACTAAGTATCATCGTTCTTGAACATAGAAATAACGCTACCTAAATTTCACGATGAGAGATGTAAGTCAATGAAATGTTTCAATGCAGTTGTTTGTTACAATCTCTGTTCTACTGGAAGAAATGCACTACCCTAGGCATTATACGATGCTGGGACGTTAACCGGCTAGTAGGCACGCTCCGTTTCTGTCCGGTTATTCGCATCGGTATTTATAGATTTGTATTAGTATATTTTCGTAATAGCAGTGGCAGTGTGCGCGCGGATAGCAAGTCCGCTCCGCATTGGGGAGACCGGTCTGGCCTCAGCTGGCGAAGCGCCACAGAAGCAGCCTAAGGCTCGAAATTGGGCTGCGGTAGCTAAAATAGGAAGTGAGATATTTTTGTGTTGGAATTAGCGTTGTGTGTATATGCAGCGAATTTCCGGAACCAATGCTACCCACGAGGCTTAAGAGATCTCGAGCTTTCCGACCGTGCACTTTACGCACCCACTCAATGACACTTTCACCTTTCCGCCGAGCAGGTATTTCCGTGCGGCGAGGCTCTTGAACCACCGCGGCGCCTCCGCCTCCGCCTCCGCCTTCGCCCCCGCCCCCGACGCGCTTATTGTTCTACCGCCCGGAGATGTCAAAACACTGCGATCCGCGCTACTGAAAGCTCTGAAATCGAAAACAGTGAAATGAAAAAAAATACATTCTAATAACGTGTCAAGTAGTTCGAATGTTCGTCTGTTCGAAGTGCATGATGCAATGATTCAATGACACATGAGGCAATTATTGAATGTGTAATGGTTCGATTATTAAATGACACAACTCAATATAGTACATCTGACTTACAAATGCTTATCCAGTGTTACGTGGTGTTACTCAGTGATATTATCACCTTATATTTCTAACTTTTATTAACCTTTCGAGCTTAATATCTCATTTAACACAGAGAATGGCAGTGGTGGATCCAGGAGAAAGGCGATGGCGGTGAATGTGCAGTCTTTTTCTCTAAGAATTCCTAGATGACGGAGCGATCGTTCCTTCACCTTTTGTAGCCCTACATTTTTTAACAGCATTACATTTGTAAGCGATTTAGTTTTATAGTATAAAGCATTTCTATTTTGACCCAGCATTTCGACTGTGGCTATTTAATTTTTATTATATTATTATTATTAATATTACTATTTTTACATTCTGTATAAGAATTAGATATCAAAAAAGTAATAATCCGCTTTCTCCCTCGATATTTCTTAAATTCGCTTCTAGCGATAAATAGTAAACTTCAAGATTAAAATAATTTTACTTCAAATATACATATAAGTATAATATGTTGTTCATAGTATACATTGAAGACAAAACGTGTCAGAAAAAATTTGAAAGCGTGTTTTTCTTGGTCTTTTTTCGCAAATTAAAGCAATGTTTATACACTGCCGTTGGGCTGCTTTCCCACCAACTTGCTGGCCTCAATGTTCACTGCCAGTGTTGCATATTGTTCGTCGCTTGGTGCACAACTGACCTGAAGGAAACTATTAGAAAGCGAGAGCGAGGATGCACCTATACTTAAATAATTGGCTTCGCTCAAATAAAAATTCAAGGTCACGTTGGGAAGTGCTTGCAAAATGTGTTTATCGACTCTTTAAGTGCTCAGGCGAAGTAACTAACGCAATCTTGGCAAAGAATGGTGACATTGTGCAGAGATCTGTTGTCTCAACCTGCCAAATTCCTAGACGATGGCAAACCATCTGTATTGATCTCAAGTTGGCATTTAATGTTACTGCTGCCAGCTTAGAGACCACATCCGTAATGCCAAGTGGAAAAGTTGCGTAATCAATGTCGATGCCAACTACAGAAAAGAAAGCTTCTCGAAAATCGTATTCGTGTAACGAACGACTAGCACCTTCTAAAGCTCTATCGACGGCCCTAAAATTCAAGTTTTGCCGAAAATGTCCAACTTCATATAAAAAATAGAACAGCTCCCAAGAATTATTAAGGATCCAAAACAATGGAAATTGCCAGCATAGTTCTGATAGATCTCACCTTTATGAAAAACTCTTTCAAAACTCCGGTTCTAGAGTATATTACCTAATGATAATTTTTGTCTCATTACCCTTTAAATATCCACTTTTGGAAAAATATTATCACATTACTATGCAATTCTTACTAGCATTAGAGAATCGATTTTCTAAAAATCCTCAACTTGCTGAAATTAACAAGAAATATTTAATAGAACATTTCCTTGAACAGCGCAGAAGAGCCATTAGAGTGCAGTTTCTTTAGACGATTCATTCCGCATTTCTGTGCCTAAACATATCCTAGTTCCATTATCTACTTAATTGAGGGTGTTTTTCATGACAATGTTAAAACTAGTTCAGATTTAAGTCTTAGTAATATTTTTTGTCAGGATTAGAGTTGCAACTTGAATTATTTGATTCTCTAAAAAGGTTCCCAATATCTGACGTTGCCTATGTAGACGTCATTGAAAATATGTACAGAATGATAAATAATGTATTGTGTGAAATAATGGAGAGCATACTCATTTCCAAAAAATAAAATTACCTAGAGAGAGCAATCCTTCTCCTACATCAAGCTTTGAACATTGTAACTTATGGTCTTGACCTTCAGTTTTTCTTTCAACACCTACTTTACTCAAATTACAACCGATTTATAATCGTCGCTAAGAAACAATGTAGCAAAATAACTATCCTTAATGTCATTTCAATTAAGTCGGGAGACAAAATAAATTTAATAATGTTCGAAGGGAATTGCAATTTCTAAATGGTAACATGTGCGTGACCCGAGTCTTGAACAAAGTTAAATGGCTTGAAAGTTACACTGTCTTCAAAGCGTAGCAAAGAACGAACGATGGACTTGATGTTTTCCATTCGTGCTGGAATATGTCCAAAATCATAAAAATGATAAGTTTAACATGTTAAGTCAATTGTGAAGAAATGTGTTAACGTACGTACAAGTCAGTTGTAGCGTGTTGGTTTAACAAGACAACATGAACAATGTAGATCCGTCTTAAAACTCTTCTCAGAAATGTTTTTCATCGTATATCGGATCTCAGTGGATCGGATTTCATTTCCAAGTGTCTAATAGTATCACGACATATAACCCGAATTGTACCTCGTCATATAATTATGGACTGTTTTACGTTAATAACTACAACAATTTACGAGCTTCCTTAATTTCGTTGTGAAGGTTACATTATTTTATCTTCGCAAGACGCTACAGCTGCTTCATTTACGTGCCACAGATAATTCGTTAAAATTCTGCAACTTGTTTTTCCAGAAGTTCCGTGTAAGATATCCTTAAGGAGACGACCGGCAGTAGTTTACAATGCAAACTTGTAAAAACACTTCAGGCTACGAATCCTAAATATTTAAGTAACTAAGTTCATTTTCATTGTGATGGTAGAAATTGAGACAAAATTAGATGTTGGCATAAAATTTTATGGAGAGCTCCAGGTAACGAAAATAATTGAATTAACGATGATTTTCATGAATGAAATGGCAATTCTATATAATTTACCAGAAGTATTCCACTTCTTACGTGAAAGTTCATGTGAGCACGGCATTTCTTTACCTCAATAGAACAGAAAAAGTGAACGATAAATGTTTTTCTAGCTGCAGTTAAAGTGCGTACTTTCTATTAGCATATACGTCGTATTAAAAATGGGATGTTTCAGAATGAAGCGTTAAATGTGAGTCACTTAGGCTGATTATAAGTGAACCAACAATCAATGAACGACACATACAGGTAAAGAAACATTGCTTATACGAATATTATTTCTTCTCTCTATAATCAGTAACAATTTTTGCCAAGACAACATCATAAGTAATGCAAGTCCTTATTCAGATTAAAGTATGCAAAGAATTAATAAATTAACAAGCTTTATTCTCAATGCAAAAATATTACTCATAACGTCCTTGAGGTGGATTTCACTTTTATTACAGATTTCCGTCACGTGTCCTGAGGGTTTTCCACCTTAATTTCTGCCAACGTACAAAATTAATTTTCTACTTTTCACAAATTAGAATTCCAAACACCTTGTTGTTTTTAACCATATCGTGATATTTTGTTTCTTGAGCGTTTTTAATAATCTTCAGAAAGTTTAGAATATTCATTCAAAATAGCTTTTAAGTACACTGCGTACTGGAAAATTATTTCAGAAGATACTCAAATACCGATTTTACTTTCTAAAACAGTTTAAATGGACAGCATAATGCCTATTTTCGTCTAAATCCATCAATGCAAGCCGACAAACGAACTGTCAGACGGACAGATGAATTGACAGAGAAACGGGCAAACAGACGGATGTTCAGGCAAGCTGCCAAGTGCACAGTTCACCGCGGAGACCAACCGCTACAAGAGACAATGGCAACGTTCAACTCTGCATCTATCGCAGTTAATGTAACGAACTTTCAGCTCCATGATATTGCAAAATTCGGACACAACTTTTCACATCTCCTTCACACTAAAAAATATGTGGTTTAAAAAACGTAAAATCAGCCTCGAATAAAAATAATTTTAGAAATACATTTAGAATTTGGATTCAGCAATGTCGTTACATACAATTTTCTGTTCATTAAGTCGTAGCCAAAGTGAAAGACTTAATGTACATGTTCGAAATTATTTTGTACTTTCAAATGCTTTGTTATATTTCGAAGTTGGTTTTACATTTTTTAATTGCATTTTCAGTTTCATCTTTTCAGAGACTATCGACAAAGAAGAAATATATTGTTCCTTCCTTGCAACGTCACATTTTACACCCAAGAAAAAAGGTCAAGTACAATTTTCACTAATATTTGAAAATTCAAAGATTTTAAGGAAAATAACTTCTACCATATGGTTCAATGCATTATCCTCTCTGCGTACAACGGGTTTAAAGAAACAAAGTGAAACCATCTGACAGAAAGTCTTATGAATAAAAAAACACATTTTGGTTAAAAAATTATACAACTATTTCAAAAATGTACTTGAAATTGTGTAAAGCGATCAAACATATTGTATTAAGAAAAATATATGAAAATTCAATAATTAAGGCACAGAAGATGTTCAAAACTATACATTTGAGATTTTAGAAAATTGAGATATTGTAATTAAAATCGAGTTTTTTCATATTTATAAGCAAATTTTAATCTAGTTGAGCCAAACACTTAATGGAAGAATCTGGAATCTGTTTTGACAAAAGTTTGTTAATGTAGCTTTCGATAAATTAAAATATCCGTTTCAAATTCGTAGAACCGAAAGTTACCTCAGTTCCAACAGAGAATATCGTTACAGGAAATAATCCTGCGAACGTCTTGTAGGCGTACGTCTTATTAGCCACTAGTGTTGTTTGCACGATTAAATTGTTGCACCATTCCAATAGTTTATTTTATCGTTGGATTCCATTATCAGATATTAAACTACCATGGTGCCAGCGGGAGATTATACCATTTAAGGTAAAGGAGAAAAATAATCGGCTTGTATCTGGAAATGTTATGGCTCAATAAATATTGATGAATTTGATGGATGAAATGGTAATTTGGATATTTATACATACAAATTATATACATGTACACACGTGTGTATATGTGTGAGTGTGCCCGCGCGTGCGTGTTCACGTCAAATTGTATAACCTTCTTTCTAAGTCGGTTAAAAATACACACTACGTTTCGCAATGTTTTCCCCGCGATTAACTCATTCGTTTATACTATGGAATATATTTGTCTATTCTGCAACTTCACTGAAATTGTTTCAATACGACAACATAACAATATGCACATTCAGTTCATTGTTGTTTCCGCGATATCCAAGAATACTTAACTTTCTGACTGAGATCTTCCGAACATTATTAATCCAAAGTCAAATAATCAGAAATCACGTGCTATCATACAAGGCAATATGACTGATAAGGAATGGTCATGAACATGGTAGTAATGCTAAATAAGTTAAATCATGTCATTATCTTCGGAAATTTTTCAAAGTTAAATTATACCTCATGCACAGTAAAGTGCCAAATTTTGAATACTTCGAGCGATAAGGTTTACTGAGGTTCTCGTTAATTGTCCATCGTTAACAATATAATATTTATCCTACCCTCTGTTTTCATAAATTAAATGCAACTGAAATATGTTCGAATGCATGTCTTTAGTATGACAAGCATAATTGCAAAACAAGGTGTTTTATTCATTTAAAATCAATTCATTTCATTTTTGATACATTCATTTAACGCCAAAATAGTTAACATCATATTTTTAGTAAGAAAACTAAAAAAATCGTGTTCATTAATTTTGAATGATGATTCATAAGACATTAATTCTTTAATCCAGCATAATAATCGCATAAGCAGAAATAAAAGAGGTCGTCTTCGTCAACATATTATTATTTCTTTTCATAAGAACGTCAACAACATCATATCAGAATTCCTACAACAATAATCGCAGCAATACTTGCATTTCGTGATGATTACATCACAGAATTCGGCAAACTGTTTTCAAAAAGTCAGTTAGAAATTTAGGAGTATTGAATAAAGCAATTGTGAGAATGAAAATGGCTTTTCTCTATTCGATGTCAAATTCGATTCTCCCTACATTCGAAAAGAAACAAGATAATCTTCCTCCGTAAATAATTTAAGACGAGTTTAAGTACTTATGTTTAGTAACATTTATCAAGAAACCTCATCTCGGAATGTTCACCCGAATATTGTCATTATACGAAATATCAGGCGGCAACATTAATCAATTCGTTAATGAACACTAGTTGCGGACTCGCAACGGGCAGAATCCACCTGACCTGCTGCCCAACGCATGCGCTGTTCGCGTCGGGTAGACGATTCGTCGACCAGCATTCAACAGACCAGTTCGCCTCTTAATATCTCCGCTAGGCTAATGAGGCCCACGGTCTCGATGAGACGAACAGGGCTTTCGAGATTTAGGGACACTATCGGATTGTTTCTCAAAACTATAGAAATTCAAGTCCGACTTTTTCCTTGGATATAAAAAATTGCAAAAACCAATGAAAACAGAAAAATCGAATTAAATCCAAAAATATTATTGGGAGTACCATTTTCTTAAATCTGTATGCTAATATGAATGTAATTTACATCCCCAGTTCGACCCACACCATGGTTTAGAATAGAAGAACAATTTTCTTACACAATTCTTTAACATTTTTGTTACATTCTGTATAAAATAATTGTAATGACCAGAAGGCAAATTATTACGTTTGACCGCCATTGAAACCACAAAAAAGCTTCAACTCTCGATAGTAGACTACTGCAATAATGTCGCATTAATATATTCCAGAAGATAAAAGTAGATGCGCCTAAATTTATCTTCTGAGCTACTTCCTCGAACAATTGTTTTGAGTACAAAATCTCGACTAAACAGCGGTAACCATGGCCTATTTTTTACTATTGGAATAATGAATTAAATTATTTTAAAAAATGACATAACTCTTTGAATTGCGTAAGTACTCCACGATTCTTTCGTTTACAAGTAGCCACTGGGGCATTATTTTTACATTCTCTGAATTATTCTAAATTTTGAGGCAAGTTATTTTTCCAGCGAAGTAATAATATATATGAGTCGCCATAGTGTTTACAGTTGTCCCTTATTCATTAAACTGAAAGTATAGGAATTGCCGAAATATGTTTTTGTGAATGAGTTTGTTTCGTCGGTTGTTTTTGTGAATGAGTCTTATTTAACAGAAGACACACACTTTTAGCTATTTCGGATATTTATGCACATAAACTCTGACGTAATTCTTCAAACTTCAATACAAACAGCATACTACAAGACCGCTTCTAATTATTCATGCACAATTCTTTACCCAACAGTACTAGAAACTATTATGTAAATTTAGAAAAAAAGAAGGAAAACATTTTCAATTGTCATTTGTTTTATAGGACCCGTTGTTTTACACAACCCAAAACGTATTCATTTCTAACAAAATTCCACATGGTTCTATTTTTCTGAGTTGTTTGCGTTTGTCTATTTGTTTATTTTGAAGTTTAAATATATTATTGTATGCTTCGAACTTTTACATTTAACTTCTGAGAATTATTTTGTAGCAAATCAATCATAATTGTCATTTATTATTATTATTTTCATAAAGTTGTCGTTTTCTTAAATCTTGTATCGTCAATTATTTGCATCCGGGACGATGTATTAATTTAGACAGCATGCACCAATCTAGAGCACATAATCATGTCTTCATGAACATACAATAGAAATAATTGTGTAAATAAGAGTTTGTATTACAAAGATAAGGGAAGAATTTGTTATTAATGCGTTGTGAATTTAATTTTAAATCAAATATGTACCTCAATGCACTTTATAAGTATTAGTGTGAAGAAAATGGTGTACACATATTTTTATGCGAGTTTTTCTCTTAACCCATTCTTCACGTTTAATGTTCCTTCCTAACGGTTAGTTCGTTATTTCCTTTCATTAAACAGGCTGTTATTTACGTTTTACATATGTTCTGACTCGTGCTTTCGATTACGTTTGCGACATGTCAACTTATATCTGTTCGACAATGTACGAAGGTGTCGGGTTCATAAATCGTTCACTTTATTAAACCTTTCCGTCAGATATTCGATTGAGTAAATATTTCCAATTTTGTCTCATCAACATATTAGTGGTAAATGGAACTCAATTTCGTAACTTTTGCTCACGCCAAAATTATCCTATCATTTTTTCCGTCTGTTCGTCAATTTTATTCATAGACGCTTCATTTACTAAAACTGTCTTAGGTGACACCCGTTTATCGATATTAAAGTGCCGAGTTCCCATTAAGCAATACATTATTTCTAGGCTACGCAATTTTCAAGCGTTTATTATTCAAAGAATACTTCCATTGAAATTTAATTTTTTTTAGAAGTCAGTGACGAATGAGAAGGTATGTGAACACAAGTGTATTATGTTCGCGCGCACGCGCAAGGCAGTCACTGCCTTAAGTTCCGATTAGTTTTATTTACTGAAAATTACATAAATCGAAACTAAATCGTCGAATGATGGAAATAACAATTAAAATATATCGATCGCACTAAATAATCACAAGAATTGGAATATCGGAGTAAATAGAATGCTTGGTAAAGTACCAATGATGAAGCTAGTTGTCACTCGGGCCAATATCGACATCTCTTCCCACTCACGTGACTCGAATATAAACCATTATATTACAGAATTGTCTACATAAATTTTTATGAAAAATCACCACAATAAAAATGAAGTTTAAATGATTACAAATTCTTTGAATTGTACCAAAACTAAAGAACAAATTTTAACAAATGTTTTTTTTATTGCAAAAATGGAAGATGGAAATGCTTTTAAAGGAATTAATGAATATAAAAAGAATTCAATTAATTTATAAAGTTAGCATTGAACTGAACACTTGTAGCTTTTAAATAAAACATCGAAATTCACAATTTTAAATTATATTTTTCAATAACTGCCACGCGGGATGGACTGACCCCCCCTGCCACTCTCCGGTATCTACACCACTATCAATTTAATGATAGTTTATACAGTGTTAATTTATGCGTATCATTTACTCAGAAGAAGTTCAATTATCATTAAGTAGTAGTTGTCGCAGTCCATGCTCGTATCTGAACGAATGGTCGAAAGAAAAAGAAGTGAATCATTTTTCAATTTAGGCACAGATAGGTCTTCAAATAGAGAGTGAATTAATGTCGATGACGTAAGGGGCTCTGACAGAAATTCGTGTCGGGGTGAGCTAAGGATACTTTTTCGCGTCGTATAGGAACGTGAAAAATCGAAAATGCAAATTATCGAGAAAGATATTGTGAGATACAAATCTATAACAACTATTGCATTGTTCATTACATCTTAAACATGTTTAATTAGAAGTTCACGACATCATTTTACAAATTAAATACACGATGTACGAGTACACGTTGAGCGATTTTGCCATCATCAACACAGGCAAGGAATGTATTGTTTTATTGATAACTTTAGTTGATTTTTTCTCGTGAGAAATGTCGACATTTAATAATATACGTAATTTTAGGATTATAGTTTATAAATGCATTTTTTTTTTCAATCTGAATCACGTTTTTCTTTTGGGGGTGAGTTGTTAGTGAGTTCAATTGTGGCGAATGAATTTTCTGAGTTTCCTATGATAGAAAAGAGAAACAATTTCCTTCTTCTAATAATATTCAAGTTAAGTATCACTAGATACTTATAAATGTTTTCAGCATTGTGTTTTTCTTTTCAAACACGAAAAACCGGTAGAGAGAGACAACGCCGGTGAAATAATGACTAAGCGTTTAGTTGCCGCTAAAAATAATTGTGAATAAGTTCAGAAGATTTCTATACAGAGAAACATTCAACACACTTTTGAAAAGTTTTTCTTAACTGATAGTAACACCGCATAAGCGTGACAATCACATCAACACTCACCTGGCCGTAACGAGAGTTCGTATGAGGTGCAATTACCACTAGCGTTTCTCGCAGTCGAGACAACTCTGCGCACGGGTCCGAGACAGGCGCCAACATCCGTCGGGATATTGGGAGGGAGAATCTAAATTTAGCTTGTTCGCCCCCAGTAAGTTCCGCGACGTCCTTAATGCGACCGCCATCTGTTACGGACAAAGCAAACTTCTATTTTTTTAACGAATATTTGTTATTAGTGTGCACCAAGGTACTTTCTACCAGACAGCTATCCTAGTGAATGCTGGGTAATTTTAACGCAAGAATGAATCTACAACTGAAAACGTACAAGAAACAACACTATAATGTGCCAAAATTTTGAAAACTCAAAATCAATCGTTTTTATAATTTCTTTATGAAAATTTTATATTGTTTTTTATTCAATATTAACTCATTTATCAGTTTAGAAGCTTTCATCCTGATGTATTTTCTTGCAGATAACTGTATTATATATTTTCTTCTCAAATTTTCGACTAAAAATAAATAATTACTTCCCTTTTCTAACGAGAAATTGGTCCAAAACTTTTTTGACTTGTTCACGCCTCAGAACTTATTGTTTTCTCATCAGGGTTGTATGTAACAGAATAAACTTTCGTTATGAGGGCACAATTAAGTTACGAAACGTTAGAAAGTTAAAAAAGTTTGTAAATTGACCAATTTGCCCTTAGAAAATTCTAAGAATTATATTTTTTTACTTATTTTATTATGTATTTTTCACTAAGATCAGGAATTTTCCGTATAACTTTTAACAATCCATAACAATATAATAATATACAAATACGGCTAATTCGCGAATTAGTAGGTTAATTCACACATCAGCAGGAAAATATGAATAGAGCTATATGAACAACGATGAACGGATCATTTTCGATATCAACGAGTAAATTCGCGAATTACCGTCAGAACGCAACCTAAAGTAAGGTATTCGTCTGAATGTAAGAGGGAGAAATATTTTGGCATTAATAAGCATGGAAAATTATGCGTCGCGCAGACTTAAGGATGTTTTATGAAAAATAAGGCAGGCAAAATAAGTAAAGGCAGAAGGCCAGAGCCTCTTCATCGCAAGTTGGAAATGAGATGACGCTTTCGCGTAGCGAAGCGTCAACTGTGGTCATAAAGTGAGTTTACGTTACATTACGCGGTATCGTGTGAGCATATTTTTTGGCTAAGACAGTGAAACTAACCTAAGCACTTTGTATCTCATTTGCCTCAGATATTTCCCACTAGCCTTCAGATACCCGTTTATGACATAGAATCTCCTATTCCTCATCATCGCAATACAGGTAAAACTACCCAAGCCACCTTGTGTGGGCTCAAATATTCTTTATCTGGATAGAGATTGAAAAAGGCTAGGAGCTGTTTCTGCTTCGGGCTTTATTCACACATTTTGGATAATGTGAACATTAGCCGGTTAGTTCTCGAATGGGCCTGATGCGGACATTTAGCCGTAAAGTATACAGATAAGTTAGGTAAAAAACACTCAAACAATTTCTCAAAATATTAGCAATGAATAATTCCTTTGCCATTTCGACCTCAGAAGCTTAGATTTCTGCAGTGTTTTTAAAGCAATTTTTAGATTTCGCCGCAGCATGTAGTTGTCAAAGTCCATTTCTAAGACTCGAAGCGCAGTTGTAGACTCGGAGTTCATTTGCGTAATTTGTGAACAGCAAGTGGACTGCAATTCTGAAGACCGGCTGGTGGGTTCTCGTGGACTAAAATCGGGCGCGATCGGAGGACCGCGCGCACGATACAGCGCCGAGTAATTTCCACCCGTTTCGTCAACTAACAAATTTTGTTTTCTTTATTTGTACTCGAAAAAGTAGAATTTTCTTCGGTAACACTTAGAACTACCCTCGGAGCTTCGAGTCACTATAAGTACAATCTTCTGGAAATTATTAAAGAGAAATCCTGAAGAAACTATTGAGCAGAAATAAGAGTTTTTCATCAAAAAGTTATTAGAAATATTTATTCATCTAAATAAGTTGTAGGAGTACCGGCTGAGACAGCTCAGGATAACAACTGAGGATTGGTCATAAAAACTGGGTTTCAATACAGTTTGGCATTTCAAACTGGCAATCACAAGCGCCACTAAAAATTAACATACATAAAAATACAAAATTAAGTCCATTAAGTTATGCATTCAGAATTCTTTCAAATTTACTCAAATTTTATGCAGTTCGTAGCGTGTAATTTGCAAATGTACTACATTCTCGCCTGAGGTATGTTAGCTAAGGAAGCTCATCCGATAGTACCGAGTTTTAGATGGCAGAAAAAATACATGAATAATAAGCAAATGCCATTTACGTGATTCTTGCAAGCTTCTCACTGAGCTTAGAATCGACCCTTTGCCTTGCCTTTTTATTTTTGAATCTGTAATTTATGTGAAAACTAACTTAAAGGCGGGTACATATCTGCATGCACTACTAATATTTATAAGTACAAACACATCGAAGAAATCACACTCGTCCCGTGCCAGAATCAACAGCTCACTACAAGAAATCCATATATGTTACCCCTAAACCTTACTTTACAACAGATTGTCAGATGACATTAAACAATTAAAATCGATACACAAGTTTAAGTTAAAAGTACAATATTTTTGCTGCATTACATTTGCTATAGTCAGAGACTACATTGACCATCAAAAAGAATAATATTTATTTTTACTTTTTCGCTACAGAGTAGGAAGTTATGTAATACTGCGCGAAAAAACGTCGAATTGTCGCCAGAAAACTTATTGCCGGGCCCTGATAACGAAAAAGTGGATAAATCCAGTTCCTAAATTTATTTAAAAAATTCTCTTAGACGGTGTAGCCAGAATCCATGTTTCGATGGTCCTTGATGGTGAAACATCGATCAACGGCAAAACATCTGTGAACAACGCTAGCGGCTAAACCGTTCAGCCAATTTTCTCCAAAATTGATATTCTCCAATCGATTTGGCTGATGTCACAGTCCATTGAATTTGAAACCGATATTTTAATTTTGGAGGGTACTTGACATGAAGCACAACAGACATTTTCAAAAAAATGTCGCCATCGATTTTGATTAAATTTTGTTGTTAGATAGTCTAAATGACGTTTAAGAGAATGGCGCAGGTCTCATGTTGGTTGAAAACACTGAATTGAAAAAAATCAAAATTTTTTCGCTGTCTTCCTACAACTACAATTATAAAGATACAATTATTTAACGAAATGTGTTCATCAAAAACATCTTGAAATAAGGTCATGTTGAATATTTCGAAAATATGAGTATTTTTAGAGTAATTGAGCGTCAAACAGTCGCCCGTTCTGAAAATCCTATGCTTTGTGATCGTAATTTTAGATGTATTTTGTGGAAGTTGGATGCTTCGTGAGTTAGAATGTGTATATTATTTCATATTTTTTGTTCGTTTCTGACATTCGAGCTTTTGTTATACTTTACAGCAGTTGAATGCTACATAAGTTATAATTTGTATATTATTTCGTATTTAATTTTATTATTTATTATATTTAATTTTAAATCGCGTCCTTTGCGTTACATGTGAAAACGAATTGATGAGCTGTCATTGTTGGTTGTTGTAACCCATTATTGTAACGCCGCACTGATAACATGAGATAATGACGGCTGCCTTTCGTTCGCGGTAATAATAAATTAATACTTCTATATATTTGTAGAATATTACAAGATCAGTGTTTAATATTTACTATTACATATTTTTCGATCTATTTGCATTTGTTTGCCAACGCTATTAGTAATCGTATTATTTATTACTTTTAGCTATTTTACGTTCTGTTGTGCTTACGAAGAATACTGAAGGCCAAAAAACTCGTATGTTCCTGAATACACTGCATACTGTATACAATGAATTCAATGTCAGAAATATATTTCCATTTAACGTTCTGAATAAAAAATATATTACGGGAAATTTCCATTACTAATGGCGAGAAAGTACTTTATGGCTTTTCTTACCAGAGGGAAGGATTCCAGATGCCTTTTCTTACTAGAGGGGCTGAAAGAGACATTCGTCCAGAACGGCTAAATTTACACAAAAGAAACTGCACTCATCAAATGCACATTTGAATCAACAAACCTAACATCAAATGAAAGTAACTTCAGCAAACATAATTCCGCCTAGAATTCACTGGATTTGTGTACTTTCAATAACACGTGAAATTCATGAA
This sequence comes from Teleogryllus occipitalis, assembly GCA_011170035.1. NCBI lineage: Eukaryota > Metazoa > Arthropoda > Insecta > Orthoptera > Gryllidae > Teleogryllus > Teleogryllus occipitalis. The sequence goes on along the minus strand of BLKR01001309.1, from coordinate 54,271 downwards.
ATTAAGATGCAAATATTTTCAGACGAAGACAGAAAATTGGTATTCCTCCGGAGTCCAAGGCGAAGACCGCATCCACTCCGTGGCAAGACTTCTCCCAGGGAGGCCACTGCTCTACAGTGTAGGTCAGCTTTTATCTACGAGAGTTGCGAGGCGAAAGCGCACGGGGCTCTGTTTTGAAGAATAGGGATGCGCACCCAGCCTTACATTCAGTAAAAGAGCTTAAGACCGTGATATCAGTGCACTACCTGTGAGCAAACGAAACGCCAGAGAAGACGCTAGACGGGGACTCTCTGATTTCAAAATGATTTCATATACAGATATTTCAGCAATATCTCAAATATTGAATGACATTAAATGGAAAATGTATAATCCCAACCTATTACACGAGACGCCACTGTTCCACAGGTCGGCCAGTTAGAGGCATTCGAGTGGGGCCGCGTCGTGAGGCTGGATGGCCCTGTCACAATATTGCACCAAGTTGTACGGACATTACAAGCGCTTGCTGTGGGCGGTAACGGACAGAGAATGGAACAATCAGGATCTCGATATCCACCACGCACCACGAGCAGGAAGGACCGAGGGATTATTCCACAGCGCGAACAGATATAACGGCATCGACGGATACCTTTCTGCGGGCTGTGCAGCCTGCTCTGCCATGTCCTGGAAGTGCCAGAACCAATGGCAGGTGGGTCCACGACGCAGAACTTGTCGCTCGCTGACCGTTACGCCTGTCACTAACACCCCAGGAACATTGCTACAGACTCGCCTAGTGTCGGAAACCACGGTCATGGAACCATATAGACTAGGAGAAGGTCATCTTCCCTGACGATTTTGCCTCTGTGGCGACGACCGGGTCCTTATCCAGAGATGCGGCACGTTCAGAAGGTCCTGCAACTGTTGGTTCTGACCTTGGTGTACTCCCACGAACATGACTTATTTCCAAAAGACAACACTCATCGTCATACCGCTGCCACCTCTAGAGCGTACCTTCCAGATGTTTATATTCTGCCGTGGCCAACCGAATCGTCACTTTCTGTGAAGTTATAAATGTTAATCCAGCAAAAGAGAATATATAGTAATTTTGTGTGTTGTACCATCTACCTGTCTGCCAACAAGGATCACAATTTCCCTTGTCCTTCCGGGCGATGAATGTATGAGACGCATCCCGACAGTAAGTTTCCATAGTCCACAAAAAGAAAATAATTTCATAGAAAAAACTATATTGCAGAGATGTAGCACATGTGCTATTTTTTTTACTTAATCACCATCAGTTGAGACATTTGTCATGGCGTGGGGTCAACATTTGTATCCTGGTCGTAGAAGTCTGCCCCCTATGATTGGTACCAGTATTTGACAGCCACCTAGACGTGTGTGTAAACATATGTACAGTAAATTCGCGCTTTTACGCTCCCGCAACTTACGTTTTCCGGCATTTACATTTCTTGTTGGTCCCATCAGTTTTCGTATATTCATAATTATATTTTATAACACGCCCACCAACCACACAAAACTGTCTGGCGTGGTCGAATGAATGCTCGATAAGCGAGCTTGTGATCTCAGGAGGCAGGATCTTTCGGGTGCGAGAAAGGTCTGAACCCTTGACACATAAATCAAAGAAAATATGGGTAATAATGAGCATGTATTCAAATAATAAATGAAATTAATACACAAATACACCTGAATTAAACAGCAAATCACTTCGGAACGCTAAATGACCTGACCTTTCTACAAAATTTTACAAATGGTACCGTTAGTTCGGCTGCCGAAACACACATCAGAACAAACAGAATGTTATCACTTTCCCTTTTGAGCCCTACTATTCTTTCTTTGCCCTTTCTCTCTGCCGTGCACGGGCTTTTAAAAATGAATTTTACTGATTAGTTCTGCGGTGCCCACAAGTGCTGGTCTCGGACTACGCACACGTTACAAGAAACATGAAAGAAAGAAATTTGACTAAGTAACATGGAAATCTACTATAATACGTACAATTTAAATCATAAAAAAGAATATTTACACATTCATCGAATAGTGGAACAACTTAATCTTTCCCTAATAACAGAGAATTAAGCCAGTTAGTTACACAACATTGCCGTAAAATTGTACAAGGTTTTGGCCTTTTTCAAAATCAAACAAGGTATACTTTTAGCAGAATTTAAACCTCCACGAATTTGTTTAGAAGGCGACAGTCTTACTATACTGAATTTATGGAGTTTCTCACATGAACTCCCACGCACATTTGCCACATTATCCACTTTCTGGCCCGCACCAATCTTCGCACAAAAAGTCGCGAGTTCAGTTACGTTTACGGCGCTCGCTCGTGGCCGACCTTGGCACTCTCGCCGCCCGGTGTCGCAGCGACGTCACTCCACCTCTCGTACGCTTCGCCCGTCCGTCACGCGTTCGGTCAAACCAGGCCCTTCTCTCATACGCTTCATCCACTCCCGGCTCCCCTCTTCTTTTCGTCCTCGCCACGAACGTGTATGCCCGCGCTCCGTCTCTGGCGCGTCGCAAAATCGGATCTTTGCGTTACTACACTGGGAGTCGCAAATGCACTTCGGATGGCTGCGGCGCTAATACAGGCAGTCTCCACTGGATTTCACAGATCTGTCATCTGCGCGAAATTAGCACTTTTGGGGAAAAACGTTCACTGTTTTTACTTCGCTCCGACCGCTTTCTTTCTAACGAGCTTGCTGCTGATTACTAATATGTTCGTATTGCAATCACACTCCTATACCAACTAATCCTCCATGATCACACCACTCAATTATTCACTTTCACTACCAAATTCCTAGAGAACTTACGCGTTCGCCTACGCTACCAGACTCATAGAACTAGTGCTTTCGCTCGCGTCGCCGGATCAACAGAGAGCCTTTTCGTCGTGTCTCGCGGTATTTATGAGATGTGGCCTGGGGCAACCTCGGAGGGGTGGCCACTTCTCCTCCCTTCGTCTTGACCGCAGGAAAATGTTCGCGAGTTCGTACTCCACCCTTCGGCCAGCCGCAGACAGATGGCATAGTTTGCGCCTGCCACGGATGGGGGTGTATATTCCCATATCGTTACAATATATATATATATTTGGACTGTTCTCTGCCAGGAAATCTGTCTTTAGTTATCTCGAAATCGGCCGAACCTACAATGGCGCTGATATACATCACAAGAATTACATACAACGGCTGTCAAAACAATTTCTGAGCGAACAAAGAGAATAGTCAACTGAGTAATTCTGTGAACATTTGCTACATCTCGTAAATACTATTTGAAGCAAGTACCATTAAAAATGACAAAAATCGATGAAATCAATAAAAAATATATTAAAAATGACAGAAAAGGTAAACAATGAGTCGAAATCGACAAAAATGCAAAATAATGACCTATAAAAATGGGGTCATTTCCTTTTGTCTTAACATAAAATTAATTTCTGTACTAAACGGCATTGTTCTAGAGTGAAAAGAAAAAAATGACATTTCATTAAAATTAATCTTCTAGTCATAATGTTATAAATATCCTTTACGATAGTATACATTCAATTTTCCCGCAATTTACAACAAACTGCTTCCCATAACGCCGTCTGGAAAGCGCTTTACGCACAACGGGTACTGTCACGGAACTCCCCCCTCCCCATTACCTTGGCGCGTTAAAACTGGCCATTACAGAAACACTTCTGAAATGGTGCGATATTTTAAATAGATATGAAATGGTGCATGAAGCCTAGAAGATTGAATTACAATGAAAATCATTATTGACCAGCAAGGCCTATACAAATTTTCATTTCATGACATTACAGAGGTTTTAAAAAAAGTAGAAAATGACCAACATGCACTGGTAGAAGAAAGTAAGGTCTGTCACGAATTTTGCGTGGACGCGCGTCACCTGACGCCAACTGTGTCGATGCCTGCGCATTCGAGTCACTTAATGGGCGTGGTAGATTAAAACTGTATCTAATGTGAAACGACACACGAGCGCTCTTGGAGATGTGTGTTGTTGCTAACGTTCATCGCCTAGCAGGCGTCGCGGGTTGAAAGATGGAAAGAGCGCTTTATCTCGATTTACGTTGTAGCGTTTTGCTTGAGACGAGAGCACAACGCACGTCGCAAAGATCACTCGTGTGCCGTAATGGCATAAGATAGTGTTAATCTACGACGCGCGTTATCTGACGTGTGCAAAGGCATCTACGCTGCTGACATCATCAGCGTTAGGTGACGCACGTCAACACAACGCTCATGCGACACACGCCTAAGAGAGGTAGCCTCCAGATCATTTATTTTATATCCTCAATTCCCTATTCACACTTCATTCTAAAGTAAACGAAATTTTTTCCATCCTTTCAGAGCTCAAATATAAAAGTTTGGAATTCTCCGTGCGTTTTTAACAGTAAATTCGTTTCATGAACACACTATTATTTCATAAATAATAAAATTTAAAAAATTACTAGCTGGAAATTATTACGAACTACCGAAAACAAACATTTTATTAAGTTTGGGAAAATGTAATTTTACATTTTGTCTTACAGTAAAATATACCATTTCCCTCCCTTCATCCAACAATGGGTACATTGTTGCATCGTCAAAGGCTACCAGCCATGGATTGCGGGGATTCGCGGGAGTGTGGTTTAAAATTCACTACGTTTCGGTGTTAATACGCCTTTGATATTTGATGTTAATTTCGTTCAATTTCTATTTGACCTTGTAATATTGTTTATTATGTATCTATAACTGCATATTATAATCCTTATTGATTGTATGTATCTAAATACATTATATTGCACTGTTTCAAAGAAAATAAATTCCCCTTATTTAAACAATTTGCCCTAGGGTCCCATGAAAAGTGTAAGAGCATTTTCTCTCTCAGTTTAGATTAAATTGATGTTAACATGATAGGACTAAAAAAATGTTCCTGACCTATTATAGATGATCAGCATCCAGTTTGATGGTCATGTGGTAGTTGTCATCAACAAACAAAACATTATTTACATGTTCACGATTGGAAAACTATATATATATAGTTCTCCTTTTTCAAAGTGTAATGACTACTTTATAACATGTTTATAAGTCTCTCCTATGTATTTTGTACTAACCACAATTTTACTTATCCTAATTTTTTCCATAATTTCATCTCTGATTACCCTGTAATTTTATTTTTAATTAATTTATTCTAAACAATATCAAAATTTGTTAATTTTCAGACATAAATGTATTAACTATTATTTGTGCACACCTAATGATGCATATAAATATTATGCAAAACGTTGTGTTCCTGCATTATATGGACAGTAAAACATTTTCTTGAAAACGTGTTTGTCAAAAAATGAAAAGGATACGTGTGTTAAATTATTAAATGTACTAGTTCTACTTGTTTTTATAACTTTCAGAAAGAATAGATTAGTAGTGGTATTACCATGTCAATAAGCACAGATATGAATAAAATGTAACATTTTGAAAACATATAAGATCCACTACTTAGTGAACATTATTATTTCATCACATATATCCAATCAGTGAACTCAGTTTGGTTTTAGATTCCGTTATGGGATAAATGAAAGAGGCAAATAACTGTAACATCATTAAATCTTTTCAATAATTGTACAGAATGTGTTTTTAAGGCATTTTCTGGTAAAAGTAGAGAAAATAAAATCTGTGATATCTACTGGGGATTTTAAAATTAACCCCTAACAGTTCAGGCCTAAAAATGTAATTATTCAAATGTTCTATTGTAATAGGATTTTGTAAAATGTGTCTTCATTCTAGTTTTCAATTTAAATTTATTAAGAAAAAAAATAGGCATGGGAATGCTGTATCTGTAATATGTTCTGGATGTTCCCCAGTTTTGATACATCCCTTGTTAATGGAGTCCAGATAACAGTGGCATATTCTAGTTTGTATTGTGTAACTAAAGCATTGTCAATGGTTTGTATTTATTTAAAACAGTTATTTACTCTTTGCACATATCCTTACGAACATGACCTACATAGCTAGAAAAAGACTTAGTCAAATATTATACAAAGGTCACTGATATAAACTTCAATTAACTATTAACAGGTTGTACTTGTGTAATCAAATTTCATATTCTGGTAAAAGTCACTTTAGGTTAAATTGATGTTAACATGATAGGACTGTAAAAAAAACCGTTCCTGGCCTATTATAGATGATCAGCATCTAGTTTGATGATCATGTGGTAGTTATCATCAACAAACAAAACAATATTTACATGTTCACGATTGGAAAATTATTAAATATGCCAAAAAACTAGTGGAACTATGTGGAAACCTTGGGGAATTCCTGAAGGAGTAATGTTCTAAATTTGTTTGTGAAACTTGGATGATTTCAATGTAATCATTAAAATACTCTAGGATTCATTATAAATTTGAATAATGTCCTTTTTTGATAGTTTTGAAAAACTTGAGTTCCAGTTAATTTTTCCCTATTAATTTGGAACAGTCTTGGATGAAATAAAAGTATAACTGTATCTTAAGATTTTATTTTTCCACTAGTTTTTGAGAAACTTCTCAAAGGATTACTTCTTACATTTAAATATCAAAAAAACATAACTTACAAACAGGCTTGTTTAATATATTATTTTTGATTTTGTCACCTTATTAGTTATTCAGAAAAATTAAGACACAAATTGACATTAGAGAGAAGTTAACAGAACTTTTGTCTTAACTAGCTAGACCCCAGCAAAAATTCTGCACACTGTAAATCATAGTTTTAAAGTGAAAATGGCTAGAATCAAAAGTCAAAAATACTAGAATTAAATTTTAAACGGTCGAACCCTGCACTGCACATCACATCATCATGCTCAGTAATAAGCATGAGTAAACATTCTAATATTGCTAAGCGTTTATTAACAACGAAAAGAACCATGTAATTAAATAGCACAGAATATCAAAGAAAATTTGATTTTATGCAGATTTCAAGATTTTGTGAGTTTCTCACAACTCATGGTACAGGGTGAAGGTACCTAGGATAGCTTAACCTCCAAAAATGCAATACATCAAAACAGGTCTCCTTTTATAGATTATGATCTAAGAAATACCATGAAGGTTTGGCACAGAGTTTTACAGTTCTAGAACTATCGACTATTCAATTTTATGATTAATGTAATGTTCACTGACTGACTGACCGACTGATTGATTGGCGATCCCATGCATGACAACTGCTAAGGTCCTAAGTCCCGTAAGTGTAGGGCATGTTTTTATTTTGGGAGGGCGGTGACCTTCCCCACTGACTGACGAGATCCGGTGCCGACCTGCATAGGCTTGTGTGAATTTCCCCCAACCATGTATCTCCCACCAGGGTGGCACCACCCCAGCCAGGATAAGCTCTAACTCCTGACATGTATGGTAGAGTAGTGCGTGTAAATGTAAGTATAAGGTATGGACAAAGAAGAGGGGGGAAAAGGTCACATGCGGTTCATGGCCTGTTAGGGTACTGCTCCAGCATTCACCTGATGTTGATGCGGAGAAACCATGAAAAACTATAGACTGGAGTAGCTGGCCGCTAGGATTCTCCTCTGCTGAATTCGACAAGCTAGTGGCGCAATTCCTGCCACTGTTGGGAGAAGGACCCTAGGTTCTTCAGATCAGAGATATTGCAGTGATATCAGTTGATTCCCTGAGCCACCTTTGCTGGTATATAAGTGCACAACTTTAACAAATCCTTGCAAAGTCGCTTTTTAACCTTTCTTTCAAATACGACCCCAATTCTGACAATTATTTTTACCATCATCATCATCATCATCATCATCTCAAGATATGGGTTGAGCTAGGTACTGTGGCATTTCCTGTACATATGGCTGCAGAATTTCTCTCCAGAAGCAAGAGTCTTGGTTATCACTAGTAGAAAGGTGGATAAATTTTGTGGCACGAGTTCAAAAAGTTAACTTGCACTTAAAATGGATATAGATACAACTTCTTTGAATGGTAAATGTATGGAATGGGGAAAATCGTCAGCATTCCAAGGTTGCTGAAATGCAGACCACCCAATATTCAAAGTTATTTTTAATTCAAAACCAGTTGATGATTGTCTATACAATTTTGTATGACAACAGTATCCTCAGATATTTAATGATAATGAAACCACAAAACAATTATTTTTGTCCTCCATACACCATATTGTCTTTAAATATCTGAAAATACCACTGTCATACTAACATTCTTTTTAATTGCAATTTGTATATTCTGTGTAAATAAAGGTAGGTACTTTTTTCTTTACACATTTTCTTTATAGCATAACTACTTTCATATGTTACCTAGGTATAAAGTATTTGTAAGCAAAAATATTGTGAAACATCTGTTAAAATATTAACCTGTGCAAAGTTCAATTAAGTTTCAGATCCATTTTGCACATACCTTAAGAAAGATTGTATTACTTACACCTAAGATAGTTTATTTTCTTATAAAACTTTTATTTTCAAAACAAATAAATACAAAGATATATCACAAATCATAAATGAATCATCAGATATCACAGATGAATAGTAGTGTTTCTTAGAATAATCAAATAGATAAATAAGTCTTCAGGTGTAGAGCTATTTAAAAAAAGGAGACAAAGAAAAAGGCAGAAGTTCTCCAAACAAAAAAAAACAAAAACAAACAAACTTAAAAAGAGGAAATTTTGCGGCAATTCTACATTTTGACATAAATTTCTTTTATGCAAATATGAAGGGTACCTGGTAAGATACATCTGTGCACAAAACTAGAAACCCCATATTTCTACGGAATAAAAAATTCATTAGGCTGCATGAGAATTGATGCCTTTCAGAACAAAATGTTTTGATGCAATCTGATAATAGCAAATTGTTAAATAATATAAAAGTATTTTTTTTAAACATTACTAAAATTCAATGTTTAACTGGTTCTAATTGTCCTAGATATCAACAGTCCAATACAAAATTATCTAATCAATGAAATGAAGTACAAATTAAGTCTAAGAAATTCTTGGTATATTTCTTTGCAATTTATTTGCTACATGATTTATTCTCGATCTTCAATTTTGTAATGACACAAACAACCATTATTGTCATAACAGTTATGTACCTCCCTCACATACCCATTTTTATTGTCTAAAATTGAGAAAGAATTCTTTCAAAACATTTTGCATTTTAATTTTATCTCTAACATTTTTTTGAATTACAAGTCCTGTTAACTGTAGCTATACCAGTGCTGTTAAAATCTTTCATCTAAAAAAAAATTAATTTTTTAAATCCCAGCTAAATGGTAATATTTTGGAACTACATTACAAATTGTCTTCCAAAATTTTAAGATGATGATCAATTTCTTTACTTCAATGAAACATCTTTTATAAACAAATGAAATATTAAAACACTACTAATCTTGTATCAAACATGTAACTAAAAATTGGCAAAATGAAATACTATATAATATACTGATAATATTATATATGTCCAAAGGCAGAAGAAGTGTGATGAGAGCTGACATAATTAGAAGAAAAGAGATTTAAAAAAAATGATTAGTAATAAATCAATAATAAGTACTGTATTACAATTGTTGAAAATGAAATTCTAATTCTGTCACAAGAAAATCATATCTGTCAAAAAGAGAGAAGAAAAAACAAAGGAAAAGAACTTCTATAAATGGTAAAGAAAATTGCACAATTATATGAATGTAACAAACTAATTAAAAGAGAGTGTAGCTCTGGAAACCTCGTAAGACATTATATCGCAAAACTTAACATAAAGCAGAGACAATTTTCAGCATATTTGGAAGAACATAAAGTTCCATTAATTTCATAAAGTACAAATACTGGCAGAACATCATTGTTGCATTAAATAACTGGTTTGATTTGTCAGTCTTATAAAACCAACACCACAGTTTACTCTGTACTGATCACCAGTCAATATAATTACAAAACTAATTAATGGAATTTTTATTTTCAGAATCGAGATCCTAAACAATTTTGAAAATTCAAATCACAACCTTAAATTTTAATTCTCAAATGGCAATTTTTTTTTTGGACCACAGTTTCTCCAGATGTTGGTCAGATTTAACAAAGAATGTAGTGATACAAATATAAATGTAATTGAAAACTATCACACTGCAAGTAAGGGAGATTGGAGCTACATGTCACATCAGCTTATTTCTAAAACTATCTGGTGTGGGAACACCTCAGTCATATGGTGAATGAAACTCAAGATGTCTACATTAACAGAGTTTGAAAAAGTGATGTCGTAAAATACTTAGAGTATTTATACAAAATAAGTTTGCAGCCATGAAAAAACAAAAAAAAAAAAAACTGTTTTCCAAAAAGTTGTTTTCTCAAGATTTTTATCAAATTAAAATTCTTTGAGAGTGGAAGGTACTCCATTCAGACATGGCATGTGTAATTCAACACAATCCACTGATTACCTTTTTTTAAAATAAGCAATCAAATAAATATCAGATAGAAGAAAATTAGTCATCAAGCAATCCGGGCAATGTGGGCAATTGAATTTCTGCAGCTGACAAACAGAGGGCATTCCCAGGCTGTAGAAAAATCAATAGAATTCTCAGAGATACAAAATTCATTTATCACCATTTTACTAAAAATAAGATACCAACATGAAACGTTAATTAAAGTCTACTATACACAATTTAAACATTCATTTCAGTATGAGTCCTTTTCAAAATAATATTTTGATTTTTTACAAAATAATGCAATTATTGCAGTATTTTGTGGACTTTACCAAAAGCATTTTATTTTGTATGTACAACATTTACTGAATTTCTGTAACAAAAAAGTAAGGAATAAATAATTTTTCAACCTCCAAAAGTTGTACTGTTTTTTTAAAATACTGTCAGAAATTGAATACTCTTGAAATATCAACTGAATCCAGGTAGAGAAACCACTTTAGCCTGGAAATTTCAAAATCTCATTCTCTACATTTCTTTGATTTTCATGAATTTCACATAAATGGGGTATATGCCATGAGGCTGTAAACTTAATGTAGCCAAAACTTCATTCTGATGAATAGAACTTATTTCACCAAAATTATTTGTTTTCAAATCGAAAAGAAAAACAGATGAGACAGATGGAGGAGAGAGAGCAGAGAGTAGAGATACGAGAGGGAGCAAATCAACTGTCGCAATCTCCCTTACTTCATAAACTCTTACAACAGGCACTTAAAAACATTGTCAGAGCATAAAAACTTCTAACCATGATACAAGCTGATATATTACGACAATTATTTTGAAATTAATATAATTTAGAAATGAAAATGAAAAATATGACAATATTACAAATATTTCTCCAAATATTGTTCATGCGGCTTCTGAAGAAGCTGTTTCTGTAAACAATCAAAGCACATTAATTTAAACACAGCAACATGGAGTTTTCAAGGAAATTATATTCAAAGAAATGGGAACTTAAAATTCCATTAACACAGCTTGCATCAACTAAAATCAGTCTATTTACCTTCATCATTACTGCTTTGGCTGCTACAAGCTTGTATTTGCTCAATTTCATGGTCAGGTGTCTGTTGTTCATTGTTTGAGTTGGTAGCATCTGCCTGACTTTCACCATCTTCATTTATTTTTGGTTGAAAAAATTTTGTAATTTCTTTCTGCCACTTAGGAGTTTCTCTTGGGCAATATGGATTACCACCACCACCACTGCTGCTGCTGCTGCTGCTGGGTTCTGTGGAAAAAATTACATTTGCATAAGGATCTTGGATAAACATATTATTCTCAACTTTTGGTTTTTAAGCATTATGAAGATTGCAGTGTGTCTTTTCTTTACATTCATAAATAAGAGGATAAAGAAAGAACTAATCTGCTTTTCCTAGAGAAATTAAAGTGTTAGTAAACAATGTCCTCTAATTTCAATTTCATTATGAAACATTAGCCAAAATGATAAGCTGAAAAAATACTTGTGCAATGTAAAATATCAGTTAACATTGTGCAACATATGACAAAGGGGATTTAAAATTCTCATTTATTTCAATCCTTAAAAAAAATTGCCAAATTTATATAAAACTACAAGAATGGAAGAGAAATAAACAAAATTAATATTACTAAAACCAGTCTGCGAATAATTTTAGTAGAACCAAAGTCTAACTGTATGAGGCAATTCACCGCAATACACCAACACTATGCCACTATCTCTTTCATCAGAATAATTTTCTATTACACAGAGACAGAAATGCTTCCTTGCTAAAGTAAAAAAAAACATTAACCAAATAACATTCTTGGCTTCAAAGAAAGCCTGTGCAAGTTATTTACCATGCAATTCTATGCACATTATATAGAGTTTATATATTAAAAGTTATTTATAAAACGTGTTTGCGTCTTATCGTAAAAAACACACGTGCGCGCACGCACACAGGACTGCCTGTCCCAGATTCCCAGTATACTCTTAAGGAATCCAATTGGTCCGTCAATGTGGTGTTCTCTAAGAAGAATAACCCCAAAAAGTCTCAAGAGAAAGGAAAAAAGTCGGGAATGGTCAGGCTACCAAGGGGAGGAGTTGCTCACCTTTGAGAGGAGCTCATCTGAGACCGGTGATGCACCCGAGAGTTAATGGAAGACAGTCGAGGCAAGGAGGAAGAAACCATCACACTCCATTCACAAGCGTCGGAATGCCTTATTAGTGAGAGCCAAAGAGGGTGGCGACATACGTGGAACTTTTGCGACATATGAAGAAATTCCCAGAGCTTGAAGAACTGGGCCTCAATGTAGTTAAAATAAGAAAGAGAGGCACGGGAGACCTGCTTTTGGAGATGGGAGCCGTGGGCTGCTCAAAGGCAGAGTAGTTTCAGACCGCAGTGGACAATCAACTAGAAGAAATAGCAGAGGTAAAGACTTTGTCAAGTGAGGTACTCCTGGAGAATTTATTTATGGGCAAAGTCCGAATGGCTGTGATTGCACGAAAAGCTGAGCTAGCCAGGAAAGCGCTCTGAAAGAACGAATTTCGGATTGGCTGTGCTAGGGGTCGGGAGAAGGTGGTTGTTACCAGGCGTTGCAAATGCTGGGCTTTTAGGTCCCTAGCACGAAATTATAAAAAGCCTGACAGGACAAAGAATTGTCATTGATGCGGTGAAGGAGATAATTTTGTTGAGACCTGCAATAAGCCTCCTAATTGTTGCCTCTGTCAAGGGAAAGACAGTGAGACGCATGCAACTGGTAGCTATAAGTGCCCCTATTATCAAAAGGCTTTACAGAATGCAGAATGGAGTTGGAAGAATGAGAATGAGGGTTCTTCAGCTGAATCTTAATCACTGTGAGGCGGTGCAAGGCCTCATCTAGACGGTGCGCGAGCTGAAGTTAGACGTTGCGATCCTGTGTGAACAATACAGGAATATAATCGGTCTTCAATGGGTTTCGGACGAGTCTAATTGGGCTGTGGTGTGGATTTGTGGAAATAGCCCAGTCCAAGATGTGCAAGTCCCAGGGGATGGATTCACCTGGATCAAGGGGTTCGGTATATATTTTTACAGTGTTTATGCCGCACCCAGTGTGTCGCTTGAGGAGTTCAAGGCGTTACTGGATACATTATTGAATGATGCGATAGAATGAAGACCTCTTATTATTGCTGGGGACTTTAATGCACGGGCCACAGAGTGGGGCAGCAGAGTAACGAACCAACGTAGGATGGCTCTCCTAGACAGCCTTGCCCGTTTAGACGTCTACCTCTGCAACACGGGTGACAGCCCGACCTTTGCCATGAATGGTCACAGCTCCATCGTTGACTTGACATTCAAATGTGATAGCCTTGCTAGACAGATTACGGCATGGAAGGTTAGCGACCATATACACATAGTGACCACCAAGCACACACACACACACCAGCACGTACGCACGCGCACGCGCACACGCACGCACCAGCACGCACACACACCAGCACACCTCTATACATATTAATATTTACAGTATAACAATGTTGTTGTAAAACAGAATATACTTTTATTTAACTTTTAACTCATTCATACATTTCACTACCACAAAATATCAACATCTTAAAAAAAGATGTATAACTCATGGGATTGATGCAAAACTATATATTTTTCTACAATGATCTGAGCGCTGAAGTTATTTTCTTCTTCTTCTTTCTAGGGCTTTTATCCAGCCGACAGCCGGTTGCCCTTTACATCACGAAGGGACGCATATTCGATCATACACTAGACAAACACTCTTGCGGGCTCCTCTGATCTGGGGTCAGCAGAACGTGAGGCCCTCCGCGACAACACACACAAAGTCAAGGGACAAACAGCCATGCCCAAGGCGGGACTCGAACCCGCGACCCTTCGGACCGAAGCGCTGAGTCGGTACTCGCTCTTAGCCACCTCGGCCATCCAGGTCGGCTGAAGTTATTTTACAATGTATAAATGCCTAATGGCATCAATGGATAGTTCATGACATGGACTTGCCCAGAAATTAATCAGCATTGTTAAAAATGAGTAATTTGATCATACTAAAGAATTTTGTAATACTTGCTTATCTTTTCGGCAAATGTTTTTGTTTCAAAATTTTTACTTCTATTCTAATGCAGTGTAATGTTGTACAGTCAAATATACGAGATTCAAAAGTACCCTTGGCTGTAAAATTTCACATTTCTGGTAATTTTATCTATTTTACTCAAAAGCATATATTGTATCTATAGCAACAAACTACCCTCATGATTTTTTTCAGAAATACAATAAAATTCAATTAAAATTATAAATGTTTAATTTGTAACTAGCAGCTCACTGAAAAATCACAAACTTTTCATTAAAGGTATCCGAAACAATTTGCATTTATATTAAGTCACTCTCACATAAAATGAAAAGCCTATCAAATATATTGTATCATGCAGTCTCAATTTAAATAAGTTTGAAAATATTTTTTTAGCAATATTAAAAATTATGTTCTAGTTGCAAATTGAATTTACTAATTTTCTGGCATTTGAAATGTAATAGAAAGTTCCAATGTCCAAAAATTTAAATCATACATATAATGTAATAGTTTTACAAAAAATTGCTGAATAAGTGATCCCAGAGAAAGAAATATCATAGCTATTGAGTTGCCTGGCACAGCATATGATAGCTATAGACTTAATTTACTGAATACAACCAAGTTGTTCCCCCCCAAAAAATAATGTTTTTTATTTCATCATCTATATTCATTTCAATTCATTGCTCCGGGACTTGCACACACAAGTTTCAAGTCAAACTGAAGATTTAGGACCACACAAGTTAGTAGTACTCCCAAATATTCTCATCTTTTTTGTCCTTCCCTTGTCTTCCAAAGTCCTTCCTATACATTGCCTCCTTCACACTGTCTTTTCAGCATTTCTTTAGCCACTCTCTTTTCAAGTCCAACTCATTTCTTAGTACCGAGTACATTTTTAAATGCTATTTGGCTAACAGACTTCTATCATCCGACACACTGTAATGGCCTTGATTCAGTCATTTCAATTAGAGCAGTGCCAATGTCAATTTGTTTGGAAATTTTAATAGATTGTATTCAATCAAATCAAATCTATGCCAGAAATCCATTTATATTTTTTGACCCAACTAATTTCATGTCCTCTACCATAAATAGCAATAGTTTCATCATCATCATTATATTTTTCAGTCTGCTAGGTGTGTTGCTTGTCCGTTTCCCAGTAGATCTCAGGGTCCTCCAAGTGCTCATCTAACATTTTCTTTTGTGATCTCACCATGTCTCTTGGTTTGTAATTCAAGGCTGACTTCCTTGCTTCATTCTTTTAATGTTCCCACATTAAAAGAATGAAGACCACAAAACCATTTCTGATCTTTCTAATATCCACTTCTTTGCTGATCCCTTAACATGACTCCTACGAAATGGCATAGAAATCTCATTTGCATGGAGTCTAGTCTTTGACAATCCCTACTTTTTCATTGTTCAAACTACTGACCCAAACAAGAGTATTATTTCTGAAATCATATCAGACATGATGTTCGATTAGTTCATTTGTTCTATTGTATTTCTGTATTTTGTTTCATGTCCTCTGACAATGACAGACAATGCTATTACCTAAATAATTAAATTTGAATCCTTGATCTATTCTTGGCCCAATAATGACACTTCTCATTCCTTTCCCTTGATAAACACTTGATTTTGTCTTGCTCGTTGAAAGCATGTTATATTTCAGTGATGTTGCAATTAATTTGCTGCAATTTATGGGTCACCTTTTGATTCTAATAAAACAATGACATCATCTGCGTAAAGCATTGTTCTTCTGTCTTTTATCGAGATTTATTCCCCCTCTTTGTTTCAATTGCTTGATGGTATGGCCGCTACATTTATTGAACACGCAAGGTAACAGGCCACACCCCTGACTTATTCCTGCCTGTTGTGAAAGATTTTGACGCATTTCCATTATTCATGTTTATACTCATCTGTGATTCTGCATAGAGAGTGAATTCATTCATTTGTTTGTTTGTTTGTTTATTTATTTATTTACATAAAAACAGTTAAAAACTGTATGACATGCTATGGAGAGAAGTGAATATGGTGCACGTTTTCAAAATTTTGTGATCCCTACACTAAGCCATATACTACTTGAATTTTGAAAAGAAAAGAAAGAAAAAAAGCATGTCCTCCGTCAAGGAATAATACCTCCTGATGCGACAAGATGGAAACGATAATTAGAATAACCATATTTCCCACTGAATTCTAGAAGACGAGCACAGATAATGAAGTTACATTTATGTCCAAAAGCAAAACAAGGGGCCATTTCAGCATTTGCTCAATGGATCAGGGAAACTGGACAAAAAACCTGATAGAGACGGGGTCATTGATCCGGAGGCTCCAGTACAATACTTGTTACAGGTTGTTTACATTTATACAGTCCAAATGGTAAATAATGCATTAAATATCACTGTTAAAATTAATGTTACTTTCCTTGTGATGCTCAGTATAGTCTCTAATTGTATAGAAACAGTTATGCAGCAGTAACGACTTCACTTGGGATTTAAACTTTTCTATCGAATTTAATCGTTTAATGGCATCTGGCAAAGTGTAAAATAATGTACATGTATTGTAAGTGAATTTTTTGTAATGAGCTGTTGATACTGTCACCTGATGAATATGATTTCTACGTCAAGTGTTATAGTAATAGACATCGGCATTTTCTGAAAATATATTCCTGCCCTTAAGCAAATCATTTTTGAAAAAACCACTGATTCGTAAATCAACAGACAAGGCTAAGGTAAAATTCCTAGTTTAATAAAGAGAGGCTTACAAGAATCACGTGGGTGGGATTCGTACAATTTGTTTTTGTAATCTAAAAGTCTGGGAGCTATAAGATGTATTTCCCCAGAATATTATGCCATATCTCAGGCCGGAATAATCATTCGCAAAATATACACAACAAGCAGTATTAAGGCTGACCGAATTTGAAAGAATTCTGAACATGTAGCATAATGAACTTAATTTTGTGTTCAATTCATTTAAATGGATGTTCCATATGAGGTTTGACTGAATTGAGAGACCTAAAAATTTTGTATTCTTAACATCAGTCAATGGTACACCGTTCATTTTCATTTTCATACTTCTACAGGTATCTTTCCTTCTTGCAGTATTTTCCACATTTATTCTCTATTTACTGTATTATATGCCTTTTCCAAGTCCATGACCACTAGGTACATTGGCAAACTCACTTTACTGGGACTGTCCAGAATTGTGTGAATTGTGAATATGCCTTCTTTTGTATTTGACGATATTAAAACTCTTCCTTTGGGGAAGTGTGATGTCTCTCTACAGCAATTTCACACATTCCTGCCAATCACCTCTTTTAATTTGCCATGTTAATCTTCTTGTTTCTGCACTTCATCTCTTATATTCTATGCAAACAAATGAGTGACTATATATACTACTTCTGATATGCTTTTTTATTCTTGTTAATTACATTATGAATGTCTTTATTCCAGTTTCTTAACCATTTTGTTTTGCGATGTTTTGTATCCTGAAGATCTTCAGTCATTTCTTTGATGGCTTGTAATAAAGTGGCACAGAATCCTTCCACATTCTTTTTGTTTATTCTTTGTCGAAATGACCAAAAAACAGCATAAATGAACCAGAATTTCACAACACAGAATAACAAAGAAAATCAGAAGTGAAAACCCCAAAAGAAGTGCTAATGGACCAATCAGAACCAGAACAAGGGCCAAAAAATAATGAAATGGAAGATGAGGCCACCACCCTAGATACCACCAAGCAACAGACGAAATGGTATAATACCACAGGTGAGTACAAATGAGATGTATAATGACAATGAGACCCACATGCGAAAATCAGCCCATCCTGATTTGAACAGAGGTCAGAAAGCAGAGTGACCGTAATATAATGACAAGTATCAATAAGGACATTAGACCTCATTGAGACCTAAAAGCAATTACGAAGTTCAAATGGCTCCAGGTGAGGAAAATGTCATTATACATCTCATTTGTAGTCACCTGTGGTATTATATCATTTCTTCTGTTGCTTGGTGGTATCTAGGGTGGTGGCCTCATCTTCCATTTCATTATTTTTTTGGCCCTTGTTCTGGTTCTGATTGGTCCATTAGCACTTCTTTTGGGGTTTTCACTTCTGATTTTCTTTGTTATTCTATGTTGTGCTAGTAAATTCTGGTTCATTTATCTATGCTGTTTTTTGGTCATTTTTATTTATTTGACATTTCTTTCCCTACATGCATCTTTTCCTTTGTCTTTTCTGACACTGTGGGTATATGAATGCCTCTCTTAATTTGGAGTTGTTCCATCATTTCAATCTCATTATTGTTACCTTTCTCTTGGTGATTCTCTTGCACTTCTTGAGCAAAAGTTTAGTAAATTTAGATTTTGCCTCCTAGAAAAGCTTTGGACATCAGTAAATACTATTTAAGCTGTCAGGGCACAGTTTTACCCAAGATAATTCTACTATTTAATTCAGATCCATACATGCATCAGTCAAGGAATGCCTATCAAGATTAGTACAGAGCATTTTTTGCGCACGAGATGGTCTACCTCTTGATGTCAACCTGCAAGACCTCGCTCTCAACCCCCTTACCTTTTCTTTTTCCTTTATGCTTTGGACCATTAGGATAGGTACAATTTTCCGCACAATGTTGCTAATTCCCCAGTGAAAGATTATAATTTCTAGAACACTTCGGCATTGTTTGACCAGTTCAATTTCAACTCTCCAAGTCGCAAAGTCTTGCTTCTAATCCTATTTATAACCTATCTGACATCTGGTATTTTTTCTTAATTTGTAATTAAATATTTAACTTCCTGGTGGCTAGATAACGTTATATAAATATATTACTACTTACTACTGTCAAGTTACTTACAATTTACCTAGCCTTACCTAGCGCAGTAATGAAAACAAAAGGATAACAATGGTTAATTTTTTAACAATAATTGAAATAGGCCTAATAGATGCATTTACAATAAAATTGTAGTAGGCTATGAAAGTACATTTCCAAAGTGCAATCTATTAACACTAGAGTACTCTTGTGGTCCTGCTCTCACAGATGTGCAATAATGATGAACAGTATCTCAAAGTAATATTAACTTACTGATTTTATATCAACTCTTTTCATCAATATCAACTTTTAGAATTCTTTTAAATCTTCTTTTGTGAGATTGCTGAAGAGTACTGCAACATTGTAATTTTTTTTTGTTAATTTTATTAGCAAAAGTTGAAATAAAAAATATATTTATAAATATCATAACATGAAGAGGGCTCTATTAATGAATAAAGGTAAAAGTACCCTGTGCAATTGCACACAGGCCGATGTGGACCATAGGGGAGGTGAAGGTAGGGCTCCACCTATTCGTTGTCATCAGTACAAAAAGGAGGTTGTGTGGCGAGCACAATGCTCTGGCCACCTTTACCCCCAGGAAAGATCCTGGTACTCACTTGGAAAGGAGGCTGAGCCAACCTCAGAGCCACCCTGAATGGAAATCGCCAGATAAAAATCTCAGGCTATGCCAGGATTCAAACTTAGGTTCTTCAGATCAGGAAGCCAGTGCCCTAGCATTGAGCCACCATGACTCTTGGATTTATGAATATCTTTATTTAATAGAAGATACTACCTTTTCATGGACCTCGAGAGAGAGTATTCTGAAGGTATTTCATTAATTAATTATTAATTGATGTTTAAGGATCATCAAGGCTCAAGAGTGATCTAATGAGTAGAAGAGAGTGATAATGCTGACAGAGAATTGATTGAAATGGGGGAAATGGGAGGATCCTGAAAAAACCTGCTCACTTTGTCTACTACAAATTCCATATGAATTGGCCATGGATCAAAACTGGGCCTCCGCAATGGCATGCACTAGCCATTACGACGCAAGTCCCCACTAAAGGCATTTTGGTTCACAAGTATCAGGATTTCACATTTTAAAATAATGTCTGTGATGGAGTACAAGACTTGTCTTATTACTTATTATCGTTCCATGTATTTTTTATATTATTTGTATTTTTGTATTGTATCAAGCCTTATTGAAATATTTGTATTGTATATTGTATGATAATGTACATATCTTGCCCGGTCATACATGGCTTATGTTGTATTTCCATGACAAATATATTATTATTTAAGAAATTTTGTCTAGTTGGACTGATCAGGAATTTTGAAAAGGAGAACTCTCACTATAAACAAACATACTACATGATATTAAAAGCCAAGACACACATGTCAACGAGCAGATAGAAAACAAGCTTCACAACAGCCCTCACACCATATTCCCATCCATTTGGAAAGTATTTCTTATGCTATAAATGAGCAATTGCATTTCAAAATAGTGTTGTGTAGTCATCACTCATAATTTGCTAATGAGAGTAAAGTAAATAAAAGTCTATGACCTCCATTGTTGCAATGTTAAAAAGTAAAATTCTGACAGCAATTCATGATATACTAATTTTCTCCGAGCTTTAAATAAATTATGAACTTGCAAGTATCTCTTTAGTGAAGGCTTGTGCCAATATGTTGCTCTTCTATCCTCCTTAGCAAGATTACAATTTTCATGCTGCTACTAACAAACTTGATTAAACCCATGCCATTAACTCACATTCCGTGCCAACTGCAAGGAGCAGTGCTTTCGAAAGAAAAAAAAAACACCAAGGTTTACATAGAGAACTGTCAAATTTTCTCAAATGGGCGACTTTGCCACCAAATTTATCATGTCTTACTGATAATTAATCTACATTAGGGATATTCTTCATTAATGCTGAGTCTTAAAAATAAGATTAGAAATGGACTTTTTTAAAATATGCGATGCAAGATTCACTCTCAGAAGAAATAAAGAAAACATTAGAATGTGTAAATCTAATACTTTCAAGAACTTTGCTATTTTCATTAAATATATTTATTTACGTCAATAACAAGGCCTTACGTACAGCAAAGAGCAGTTAAAATGGTGAATGAACTCAATTGTTCATGTAGTTATAATTCAAACCTATAATTTAGAGAAATATACTGAAGAAATATTGGGATTTTCTACAAGAATTATCAGATATGTTCTTATGAACCTAAATAAGTTCATGAATGTCTTACCTACTCTAAAAATTACAATTGTTTAAATATAAATTGTGAATATTTAAATAAAACTGATGTATAAATGAACGGTCAAATGATTTTTCTAACTCAAGTGATGTTAATTTTTTTGAAAATTTCTTGTAAACTTATTTATCCTACTTCACAATATGAAAGCAGCACTTACTCTTGCCAGTGGCACTAGGAGTAACATGTATTTTGCGAGGGGCCTTTGCTCCAGACACTGGAAATAATTAAATCACAATAAAATAACAGGGTAAGGTAAGTCTATCATCTCCAAATTGCTTCACAATACAAGTTACCTCGTGCCGTGGCAGCATCAGCTTTGGTCCGTACCATTGTTGAATGCTACAAAATTGTTTTTCTCCAAGCTCCACTTCGCAAAACCAAGCACCTATTCGACGTACTGATATGTATTCAATGCATGTACACGCACAACCTCCAGCAACAATTAGCTTCTCACACAATTCACACGCTTGTCACATCAGACATCATTCCCGCCAATCTTCCAGGGCCATACAACACGTGACTTGGGGAACGGGAAGACTGGTGAGGGCAGCACCAGCAGCCTTTAATATTCTCTGGGCATCACTATCGGCGCGGGATGATAAACGGTTGGCGAAACTGGACAATGTTGTATTTAATTAAGGCTCTATAGGGGTCTTTTTAGAACTCTAATTTAATATACAATTTCTATTGACATTTTCATGTAGAATTATGATCAATAATACGTGTAATATTAAAGCTCACATTATTGATACAGAAAAATAAAAAAAATTATTGAACTTCTGAGTAGTTTGTGCGCAGAATTATTTCAACAGTACCTCTCAATTCATTTAATATGGGCAATAACAAAAAAGTATGTCAAACCTAAATTTAACACTTAATTTAATATTTCACTTTCATTTTTATGTGTATTTTTTTGTTATAATATTTTTACTTCATATTTTATATCTTAATACTTTATTTGCTGTTCAGCAGTGAAGTTTCTCATTATTCTAGGTCCTTTAAATATTTGGTTTATTTCTTAAAGCTTTATAACATTGCCAACGATTCAACAATGCCTAATTGACCTTATCAGGGCTCATACCAGACCTTCATTTTGTGTACTTGATACATCAAGTCAAATTAGTTAAAACAACAATGATTACAAAAAACAAATATTTTGACAAAACTGTAATTACATATATTTAAGAAATATGAAGACTATTTTGAAAAGGGGATGCATGATTGCTTTAAATTGAATGTTTTAAAGGAGTAATATACTTGAATATAGATATTTCATGTCAACAATGTCATGAGGTCAACAACATATGTCAAGAGTGACTTACAAAAATGAGTTAACATTTAAGGACAGGAACCCAATAGCAAGGGAACAAATGTTGCAAACAGAACGTTTACCCTCCATAATAATTAAACATTTAAACATGTGCAAAAAAAGTCGTCAATCGAATTACTGATTTAAAACTAGTAGATGCTACAAAGAATGTCCAAAATCAAATCTTGTAATAAATCATTTTTCCACCGTGAATGAACACTTAGTCACGTGAACAAACACTACTTGCGCGACTTTTCTTGAACGATGACCTTGCTTCCCCCTCCCTTGAACAATAAACAGTTGAAGGCAAAAGCTCGCAGCGAGCACTGATAACATTCCAAGCATTGAAACGTCGTTGGCGTGAAAGAGAAGCTAGTCAAAGCTTGTTGCTTTCATAGTCGAGAACTTCTGTTCAGCTTTATTACCACTCTCTAAATAAATGCCTGAAGCAGGTCCAGGTCCTTCATGGGAGGCACCTAAAACTTCTATCTATTGCTCTACCACTCTCAAAAAAACCTTCCACTGCTCATGCCCGAACGTGGCCTCTCCCTCCAAAGCTCCTAATATTTCCCCGCCTGCCTGCGCTCTTTGTCACAACATAGCTCTCTCCCTCTGTCTTTCTCTCGTGAGTCGCGCGGTAATTCAACACTGCGAGTTTGGTGATAACAAACTGACGAGTGAGAAGGATCAGACGTAATGCCTCATTCACAATGCAAACTTAAACGTAACGTAAGCCGTAAACTTATGCAGTAAACTTTTCACGTATACTCCAGGCCGTGTATTAGGCCGCACTAAATTCGCAATATGGCAGCTTGAAAGATTTCCTGTCGGAATAGCCAACTTATGAAACTATAACTCTGATCAAGTCTCTCGCTTTTGTTTTGTTTGTTGTCATTCACATTTCACAATCCTCGCGCGTCTTGTCCACTGTTCAATATTACATGTTTCGTTTTTCGGTAGAATTAAAAAGAGATGTTCATCTATAAACGAATATTAACTCTGTGAATAATTATTAAGTTAAGTAAGAATTATCAACTATTGCAAGCTTAAGAAGTGTTAAAGTGTCAAGTGCAAATGAAAAATACAACCTCAAAAGTTATCTGCGGTCATACTTCTATGTTATTAATGCTTTTGAGATGTGTGTCAACAGTTCCTTCACGTTTTGAACTGGTAGTAATGAGTTTTATTGAACGCAAATAAATACCACAATTATTGAAGTTAATTAACGTGATATACATGGTAGTTTTTAAGTGATCTAATGAATTGTTCCTAACAGTCCAGTTATGTCAATATCAATGCAAATGCATCCATTTGATTTATTTGTTCAATTATTCATTAGCTTTTAAAAATAAGTTCAAAAAAAATAATGAAAATCATCATTAGTATAAGTAAGTCTTCAATAACTTATCCATTGTTACCAGAGACAGTCTCTCTCTTTACCCATTTTTTCACCATTTCAATGGGGTGTGATTCATAAGATTGGGATAAATGGTAATAAATATGACTTTTTGATTTTTTTAAAGAGGTTTATTTAAACAGGAATGTACACAATCAATATAAATGGCACATTAAATATATAGTTGCACAATAATATTGAATCTACTCTCTTATTGTGACTACATTACTATAAGCTTCTCCCTGAACATGCAGTTATTACACAGTAAACCCTCTCATTGCTTGTTAAATAATTCAAATCAAAAGTATATTATACTTCAGTTTCCATTACAAATTCATGCCAAATAATTCCCAATAGGCAGCCAAGCAGTACAAGATTAATATATTGTTTATTTATTGCCAGTTAAATACACATTCTTGCTGTGAAAAAAATTCAAGGTAAGACAACGGTTATTTTCAACATTAAAATTAGAGTATTGTACCAAGGAAATTCAAAATGCATGTGGAATTTAGAGAGAGATGCGGTGCTACTTGCCCAAAACCAGTATTACAAGTAATGTCACAAATGCTACTAATCAAATAAGGTTACAAACAAGCTACAAAAACTGAAACAATGTTGACAAGACTATTTACAAATACATTTAGATATACAAGACAAGTACATCTGTGAAAACTAAGAATTATAATAATTAGAGAGATGATTTTTATGTCCTAAAAATCTTGAAATATGCATCTATGACCTAAAAATTCTGAAATATGCAATTAAAAATAACAATATTTCATTTCATGTGATACTTGGAATGAAAAGATGTATTTTTGTGCAAACATAATATAACCTAGCTCACTTCTCAGGAGAAATAATTGAAGTAATTATGCACCTTCATTAAGGACATTGTTTGTCTTGTTTCATTTTTTCTGCTTGGTATAAAAAATATATCAAGAAATATCCTACATTTGCACAAGTATTTTATTGTCTATAGAAAAGAAAAAACACAAAGTGTGACAAGCTTTTTCTAATCAATGACTGCTCCCAAATAAATAGATTCTATGACAACAAGGAATGGTTTAGAGATAAGTCTCTCTTTAAACAAAATAAATATAGGAGCATAAAAATATTCTCTTATTATTATATGAATATGCACCAACAGGAAAAATTTGCCAAATTGCACTAACATATTAATCTACATAGCATCCAATTCTAACCACATGTCAAGGAATTTCATTTAGCTATGCCCTGAAGCAATAGACAAAAATATGCAAAATCATAGATATGCACTCCCTATTAATAATATTAATAATAATAATAATAATAATAATAATAATAATAATAATAATAATAATAATAATTACTGCCTTTGGTGTGTTGGAGTTTGTATTTCTATAGTAATTCCTCAGGAAGCACTCTCTTTTAAAAATTATAATTTCATTCTCTCTCACATGGGCATACCTGTCTCCCTTTCCCTAAGTAAAACCCATGTTCTTCACTATTCACTTTAGGGAGGTCTGAGAGCCTTCAAAATTTAACGTTTCATCTCCCACAATCTCTGTGTACAGGTTTCTTATAGAAATACCACAACCAATAAAATATAATCCTTGGTACTTGTTAAATAATACATAAAACAACACAAAATGATCATTGTTTATATTAATAAAACTGTATACTAACAAACTAATTAAAAAGTCTAATTGATTACCTGAATTCAAACTACAATAAAATTTATTGGCAATTGCATCCTTAGTGAAATTGTCAATATCTGTGATTGGACGGGATCTTTTACGGGTCTTTTTGGGTGTGGTCAGAGCTTCTTGTTTTTTATATTTGTTGATAATACTATCAACTGACTTTACACCCACCTGTAAACACACAACATCTTGAAAAAAAGAAAATTAGATTTATTACGATTAATACATGAGTAATGGTAAAGATAATTAACAACTATACTCATCCCAATTTTAATTAAGAAAATTACACTTGTAAGTTTTAAAAGATAAGATGTAGAAAAGAAAAGAAAAATCAATCTTACCTGTAATAATTTTGCCACTCGCGTTATTAAACAAGAGTGGGTAACATGGACCTTTTCTTCCACTGCTTCCTTCCACAGTCCACAAAATAAATTGATAATTCCCTTTTGAAGAGAACTTTGAATACGTGTTATCTTCAAAGGTTCAAAATTAAGTATAGACTCGGATGTTGTTGGGCTATCCATTATTTTTCAGTTATAATTAAAATGAATTCAGAAAAAATAATAATAATAAATATAATTAATCTAAAACAAGAAATACTAAAGGGACACTTAACAACAACAAATAATGAACTACAATAACTATTTCAATTAACTTTATTTTTATTACTAAAGAAAACAATTGGAAAATAATAAATAAAACTCAAAAACGCCTAGTACTACTAAATAAATAAATTGAACGATAAAACGCAAAGAACGAAGAGCACCAAAACGCAAAATGCAAATCTTTAGCAACACTCGTAAACTAACACAACTTCACTTGTATGGCTTTGAATGTTGGCGAAATCTACGGAAGTAGTCATTGTTTCATTGCAAACTTAAATTTTACAAAATGTCCCTACCGCTTGATAGTAATATATACAGGGTATTTGTGTGACGGTTGGCAACAACTTTTGCCAACATAAAACGAAACGAAACTACCCTAAATCGAGTATAAATGTATGTTCTCATCCGACAGTGACATTTTTCAAAAGTTGTCCCGTTAGTTCGGCTTTTTAGCTGGCCAGCACAATAGAAACGATCATTCACAATGGCAAACGTAAGCTGCAACGTAGGTTTTGCCTGAACCAATCAGAATTCAACATATTGATAGATTCGTTTCTAGCATTTTTGTCGACTCTCCTGTCGATTTCGCCTTTTGCATTTGCATTATCGAGGGTCACAATTTTGTTTGCCATTTCGAACCAACACTTCGCAACTCGTACTAAAACTCCACAAACTTCTCTGCTCTACCTTTCGACTATACACACCAATACACACGCATAAACAAGAATCGATCTGGAGTCGACCTTCCTTCTCGCGGATTTCGTTGCGCATTTGTTTTTTTCAAGCTGCTCTCTGATTGGTCTTCGGTAGAATTTCGACGTAAACTTAAACGTAGAAGCTTGGAGCTTGCGAGCTCTTAAGTTTACGTCTTACGTCTATGTTTACGTCAAGGCATTGTGAACGATCTCGCTTTATAACCCATTTCTAGGTTTTGCGGCTACGTTACGGTTACGTTTAAGTTTGCATTGTGAATGAGGCCTAAGGCAGCTTACGTGTTTCTACAGTAGGGGTTGTCCAAACGATCAACAGAAAATAAGCCGTGTCTTGAAGAAGAGTTTCGGTCTCCAGTCCCTGTTTGGCCGTGGCTAGTGAGCAGTGACAGTGTGCTTTACATAGTAGCTGCTGTTATTCACAAAAACCCAATTATTACAAATAATTCAATGTATATCTACTGAAAAACGATAGGTCGTTGATCAAATAATCATTGAACATGGCCACATTCCTCTCGGTCTTCCAGCGTACCATCCAGATCTAAATCCAATAGAACTTGTTTGGGGATTTATAAAAGGGCGCGAGGCAGCAGAAATAATTGGTGCATCCTTAAAAGAAAAGGACACGTTTTGCAGAGAAGCGTTTGCGCAATACAGTGCTGAACAATGGAAGAAATTCTACGAGCATGTGTAGGGAATAGAGGCGACATAATAATTCAGAAAATGTGATGGACCAACAAACGATGTATTCATTTCTTTGGACACTCCGGGGAGTGCGAGTTCCTCTTTTGACGAAGAGGGCAGTGACGGCGAGTGACGGTCACCGCGATCGCTGCGTCTTGCAGTCGCCTCTCCTTGTCGCCTACGCGTTTCCTTATCGCCGAGAGGGGAAATCTCAGATGCCACAGGGTGGGGGCAGCCTGCGAGACTTTACCAAAGGTACGTCCACCATGATGTTTTTTTGCGAGCGGTTCAGCTATAGCGTCCTTGCTGTTGCTTACCCAGAGCGATGACTTTACCGCACACGTAGTCGGTTTGACTTTGATTTTCCAGAGGTTGGTATTCCTGTAAATACTCTAGTGGCCGACTTTGTAACTAATATCCCCACTCCGCCCACATTTCTTCAATCCATCGTTCAAGAAAAGTTGCGCGAGTAGTACTTACTTCCTGTAAGGCGTTAATATCATATTGACAATGTTTCACGATAAACAATTCAAACAACACAATTTCAACAAAATAAACTTGTAACTCGATACCACAGATATTTATACAATGTATCGCAACTATATATATTAACGTACAATGATAAAATCAAGTCTTTACCAACATACCGTAGATTAGGACACGTGGAAATTCAGCAATCGTAATTAAGTTTTATGGACGACCTTTATGAACAAAATGAAGTATTGGCATAATTTTCATTCGACTATTTTGGTTTGTTGATCAAACAAAATACAATATTGAAGTCAGCTCTCAGCATGTCCGTGTATTTCATTGCAATGTGCCCCAACCAGCCGGGAGGGCGGCGCGGCGGCGGAGTGCGCGGTTTGGCGCGCTGGTAGCGCCCACTGAGTGACGTCACGCACCCAGCAGTTCACAATTAATTACTCGGAAGTTCGAAGAGCAATTAACTTATTTTTGCGTAATTAATTAGCAATTAAATCGCTCTACAAGATGGCACATTTGGTTTTGTGGTTACTAATGGTGATAGTACCAGCATAACCTTCCACTAGCTCACCATTAATTACGCAAACATTTGACGAGTAAAAAAAAAATTAATTTTTGCGTAATTAATTAGTAATTAAATAGTTCTAAATGGTGGCATATGTGGTAACCGATTTTGGTAGTGCCAGCATAAGAGAGGTGCTAGAAGCCGTGAGCTTATGGATAAAAGGGTTGCCAAATGTCCTCCTGTGGGAGGATATGCCCTCCTTTTTACTTTCTCGTATACATACCTATATACGGGAGTAATATACGTAGTATAGAGAAAGTTATGTAATTTGGCGGAAAATCGATTTCGAGATTTCAAGAAAAATACACGTTTTGGGATACCGAAAAAGGGATTTTTTCAAAACGCTCGTCCGTCCGTCCGTCTGTCGTATGTGAACAAACCTAGCGCCTATAGTACACGTACGATCTTTTCCGAATTGAAGAAACCCCTGTCCATCTGGTTTTAGTTGAAGCTTTGAAAATTTGAAAAACATTCTTTGAAATTTGGGGGTACTTTACATTAAGTCCCGGACATTTTCAAAATTTTCTCAAAAACGGCTTCAAATATTTTCTTTAGATTTCTTGTAAGAATAGAGAAAAATACACTTATAAAGGTGGCGTAAGTCCCATTTTCACGGTTAACTCTGAATTTTCGAAAATTGCAAAAGTTTGAATTTCCTACAATTATAAAATTGAAGACACAGATTTTTCCTTCAAATAAAATTTGTTACCCGTAAATAGTTCTTTCATTAAGGTCATGGAGACTTTTTTGAAAATTTTAGTAGTTTTTGTGCAATATTTGCAATTTTAAAAAATTACAAAAACATGATTTTCTCAAAAACGGCTCCAATGTTTTTCTTTAAATTTTTGGTATGGTTAGTGCCCAACCAACCCTATTCGATGACATAAACAACATATTGCTCTATTCTTTTGTTTTTTTTTTCAAAAATTACAAAAATACAATTTTTTGACTTGTCTCTCACGTCGGTAATATTTACTTTAGAGGCAATTTCTTCACTCAATTACATTTATGAGTACATGTGCTTTAAATAATGTCAAATAAAGTTTCTTGAAAACTCATCAGTTTTTTGTAAGAATGTGCTCAAAATTCCGAATTTTCAGAAACGGTCAAACGCCATTTTCTCAGAAATTGGTCAAAATTTTTTAATCACATTTGAACAATGGATAGTGCTAATTGCACTGTTTAATATGACGTAAAGTTAATTTTCGTGTATTCTTTTTTTTTCTAAAATTACACAAATGTTTTTTTAAATATCTCTCACGCCGTTAATGTGCACATTTCTCTCGATTTGTATACATTATTTCATTTTTGAGTGGAAGTGCTTGAAAGGACTTCGAATGAAAATTTTCGAAAATTCAATAGATTCCTGTGTAAAAGAGGTTGAAATTTCGCATTTACAGTAATGCTTAATAGCCATTTTCTTAAAAATAGCTTCAAAATTTTCAATGAAAATTTTTATTTTGGACGAGATTTTACTCTTCTTTAATATTCTTGAAGTAATGTTTCAGTTCTACTATTAAGTTAACGAAAAGCTAAGAATACGTCAAGAAAATATACTTTCGGTGACGATAGATGGCAGCCGGCGAGAGAATTGAGGAAGACAGTCCACGCCAAGGAAACTAGAAAATATTGCTACGGAAAAGTCTGTGCCATTCTGTAGCACTTCTAGTTCTATTATAATATACTAATGGAACCCGTATGATTACATCGAACAGGAGGAGAGCTGTAGAAAAGTTACCACAGAAAATATTGCATTTCCATGAATCTTCAAGTTTTATATTTAACAATGGATATTGTTTTGGCCTATAACAGAAGTACTTACCTTATCGAGATGACTGAATTGTTTAATGTCATCATTGAATTTTTTATGTTAAGGGATTTGATTTTTCAGATTACTAATCATAATTGGACTACGGAACGTTCGTCAATTTTTGTTATTTTCAACTGAATATTTTTGAACTTTGAACTATGAATATTTTAAATAATTATTTAAAGTGAAAATTGAAATGCATCATGTGTGATAATTACAGAGGTGAATACACGGATTTCAGTAACATTAGGCAACATGTTCACCAATTAATCTTACCTGCCAATGGAATGCGCTTATACTAAACAAATGTACTTAGTCACAGATACTACTCGCGCAACATTTTTTGAATTATGGATTGAAGAAATACGGTCGGAGTGGGTGTATTAGTTACAAAGTCGGCCACTAGAGTATTTACAGTAATGACAACCTCTGGAAAATCAGTCAAACCTGCTATGTGTGCGGCCAGATGCCTCTGGGTAGGCAACAGCAGGGACACTAGATAGGAGTTTTAGGTGCCTCCCATGAAGTACTTGGACCTGCCCCTGCCATTTCTTTAGATGATGGTAATAAAGCTGAACAGAAGTTCTCGATTTTGCAAGCAACTAGCTTTGACAAGTTTCTGTTTCGTGCCAACGAAGTTTAACGCTTGGAATGTTGTCATTAGTGCTCGTTGTGATCTTTTACCTTCAACTGCTTTTCCCTTGAGGGAGGGGGAAGGAAAGTCATCGTTCAAGAAAAGATGCGCGAGTAGTATTGCACAAGTGATGAATATATATCTGCAATTTGAACAACTCTTTCTCTCTGAATATTTTAAATAATTATTTAAAGTATACATGGAAATGCACCACGTATAATAATCCTGTGCTTAGGTGGCAAAATGATATAAGTCACATTGCTATAACAAGAGACACAAAATGACATGTCACTCTTGTTTGTTACTGTTTAGGAGGCAAAGGCACGTTTCTCTTGTAGTTTATGAAAAAACAACGTTGTCAAATTTGCAATAAGACAGAAATACTAGAATAGAAAGTCACAGAATAATTTTTCATGACACCTTGATGCTTAAAATTTCTGGCATGGAAAAGCTTTAAAAAGTGATTTATAACATTTTGCCATCTTAACACAGAATTACAGAGCGAAATGCATGGGTATAGTACATACGTTCTTTAGATAATAGGACTTACCATTCAAGTATTATCAGCTAACAAACTTACAGGACATTAATCATACTTACTAATAATTCAGCTTACAATAAAATTAAATAACATACACCTGATCTCTCTTTCATTATTATTATTATTATTATTATTATTATTATTATTAAATCAATATCATATAATTACCAACATGTCTATCAATTAATTTTATCTGTCAATTCAAAATAACAAAAATTGACAAAAGTTCCCCAGTCCAATTATAATTATTAATCTGAAAAAGCAACAACAAAATGTATGAATTACAATTTATAAATAATAATCAGAACTCCCTCATCTCTAATGTTTGCCGTTGATATTAAAATATATCACAATAATATCATTTTATATACGAAATACATTCAATACTTACAATTGATAATAATCGTTTGTGGTAATTTCGTCGGTAATTATAATTACCGATACACTTAATCACAGTGATCATAATTACCGATATTACAAATATACTCGGTCACCGATATTGGACAAGTGATAAATGTATATCAACAATTTGAACAACTCCCTCCTTGTAAGTATTTTAAATAATTATTTGAAGTGTACATGCAAATGCACCGCATGTGATAATTACAGTGGTGAATACATGAATCTATTTAAATAACGTTCTGAAGACACCATTTCAAAACGTTCTGTACTTACAATTTCGAAACTTTCAGCTAACAACTTACAGAACATTAACCACACATAAATATTCAGCTTACAGCAAAATAAAATAACCAAAATTGGCAAACGAACCGTAGTCCAATTGTGATGACTAATCTGAAAAAAAAACAAAAACAAAATGTATGTCCCTTTATATTAAAATATCAGTGATAACACTAAACAACTGTCATTTCAATAAGCAAAGTCCGCATTTGCTGTTATAGGCCCTAACAATATCCATATATTTGGGAGGGTGTAAAGATCTTGGTAAATATATAACATGTGAATATTCATGAAAATGCAGTATTTTCTCTGGTAACTTTTCTACAGGTCTCCTTCAGTGCGATGTAATAGCACGGGTTCAGCTGTTCACACGTTCTCTGAGCAAGAACTTGCTCGCCTATTTTACTCTTCCATTTCCCGCTAATTTGCGAAAATGCGCATGACGCCGTTTTCCCGTTTCCATTTTAGCTGCGGATTTTAAACGACGCAAATTTCGTTGCTTTTTATTAATAAAGGGAAGCTGCGATCAATTGAATGGATAATTTCCTCCCCTCCTAATATTTTTCTCTCTTGTCTTGGTACATCATTTGTTTTAAACCGTTCACTGGGAGTCGATTTGGAGGAACATCAAAATCGGCCTCTTTACAGCTTTAGTATTTATGATGATATAATGTAACTAATGCATGATATTTGTTTGATGCCAAATTTACACAGAGAAAAAAGCGAACCTGTTATCTCAAGTGAATATTTTCTGTTATATTCAATGTTATTATAATAATTTAACTTTTCTGTTATTATAACCGCGAATCTGTTGATTTTTATAATGTACGTTCCATTATTATAACAAAAAAGTTTAATTTTTTGGACAACAGAACAATTTTCATAACACATTTATGATACAATCAAATAAATGCACAGAACTGTTGAAGCCATTTTAAAAGGGTATTTAAAATCAATGTGATTTAAAGACGGGAAAATAGTAAAAATGTTTTTTTTAACTACAGCTCAGCAATCGAAACTAGTCTACAGACTGGCACAGACTTTCTCGTACTTGTTAATTTTCTAATTTCTATGGTCTGGGCCAGCTTTACAATCTTGCCCCATGCTCTTACCAGCTGCAATTTATCGCCATCCAAAGAACATTATTTAAAAAAATTAATTTTTCGGTTTCCTAATGGCAGAACCGAAATATTTCTTTAAGAATATTAAAAATTAGTAAAATTCGTTCTATAAGGAATTTTTTGTTGAAAACATTGAAGCCGTTTTTAAGAAAATGGCGTTTAAGCGTAACTGTAAATGCGAAATTTGAAACTTTTTTTCAAAGAAATCTTTTGAGTTTTCGAAAAATTTAATTGGAAGTCATTTGAAACTCTTCCTTTCACAAATGCAATATTCTACACACATCGCTTGAAATATGCATTTTAAGGACGTGAGTGATGTATGAAAAAATTACATTTGTGTAATTTAAAAACAACAACAACAAAAGAATACATGAAAATGACTTTTATATCATCTTAAAAAGGACATTTAGCACTAACAGTACGAAGAATTTGAAGAAAAAATATGTTCTTGAGAAAATGGTATTTGAGCGTTTCTGAAAATGCGGAATTTTGAGCTGGTTTTCACAGAAAACTTTTCAGTTTTCGAAAAACTTTGTACGACAACATTTAAAGAAAAATTACTCGTAAATATAAAAATGTGAAGCAATCGCCACTAATGAAAATATCGACGGGAGAGACAACTTAAAAAATTACGTTTTTCAAAAAACAAAAGAATAGACTTATATGGCGTTTATGTTATCTCATCGAGTACATATAGCACTATCCCTACCAAAAGTTTTTGAAAAAAATTTAAGCCTTTTGTGAGAAAATCTTGTTTAGTTCTTTTTTTTAATTACACGCACATATTGCACGCAATATTGAGCGAAACTACTAAAAGTTCCATAAAATGTATATCACCTTTATGAAAGAACTAATTAAGGACGACAAATTTAATTTGAAGGAAAAATCTCTATCGTCAATTTTGTAGTTGTAGAAAGTGGCCGAATAATGCCAACTCTGCAATTATCGAAAATTTAGAGTTAACACTGAAAATTGGATCTATGCTACCTTTATAAGTGTTTTTACTCTATTCTTACAAGAAATTTAAAGAAAAAATTTGGAACCGTTTTTGAGAAAATTTAAAAAAATGTGGCAGGGGCTTCATGTAAAGTACCCCCAAAAAATGATGAATGTTAGTCAAAATTTCCGATCTTCCACTCAGGCCAGATCGGACAGTCGGACGGACGGATGTTTTACCGTCAATCGATTTTTCAGTATTAAGGACCTACAAAGATGAATTCTGGCTTTACCACATGTTAGATTTTTTTCCTAAATTTAGGAACTTGATTTATTCACTTTTTTGTTATTAGAGCCCGGCAATAAGAGTTTTTCTGCCGAAAATCCGCGCGCAAAAAACAGCTTTTTCGCGCAGCAAAACATAACTTTCTCTCTACTGCGTAAGGGCTACCGAGAAAGTATAAATGTTTTTCTGATATTTTAAATTATTTTCTGAATTTACATATTTTTTCAATGTGACAAAATAATATTAAATTGAAGGAAAATATAAAAATTAAAAAGACACGTTTCGCGCTGTGGAGGGTGTGGGTGGTGAGAAGGGACCAAGAAAACTTTCAAAATTCTTATTTTAATGTTAAGAGTTATAGTGTAAATACTCATAAGTCATTTCGTTTAGAATAACTTTTTACTATTTTATTTGGGGGGACCCTTTGCGCCCTCATTAATAGATCCGAAATCCCGCCTCTGGACGTACTACATATTAGTCTGTAAATTAATATTTTTTACCCAGGTAATTAAACACAATATTAAACACAAACATAATGTGAAAAATAAACACCTAGACCCCACCATAAAAAGAACCAACAGCTGATTTGGTGCAGCTATTAAGAGGATGTTCTCTTATTAATCCAGAGGACTACCAACTGTTAAGAGCAGAATGGGCATGTGTCAACGACTCACACCCTTTGAACATTCAACGAGAATTTGACATTTAGATATTTATTTTGTCAAAAAACAGTAAAAAGTGTATGTGACGTACGGGGGAGAAAATCACGTGCCCACGCTTTCTTAAGTTTCAGAATCCCTTTCCAACAATTTAACTATTAATAGTTGAAAGATGAAATAATAATAATAATAATAATAATAATAATAATAATAATAATAAATTTATAAAAGCGAGAGATTAACATTTTAAAAACTAGATATTTTCATTTTCGAGTTATAGAAAACTTATTTGTAACGATAAACGAACTACAGATTTGATTTTTCTGTATTGCTAACAAAATAGAAACTCACCTTAAGCTCAACTACCACTATAAGCAAAAGGAAAGTTGAACAAAACGTGCGCATAGTGAAGCTACATTTACGTCCAGAAGCAAATCAAGGGACATCTCAGCATTTTCTCAAAGGATCAGGGAAACTGGACAAAAGCCCGATCGAGATGAGGTCATTGACCCGGAAGCTAAAGAACATTACTTGTTACACGCATATTAAATCTTTTTCAAAATTATACAATACAAATGTAAACTAATTCACTATACTATATCATTGTTTTGTTAAAGTAAACATTATTTTTCTTCTTGACGATCAGTATAGTCTCTAATTGTATTGAAACAGTTATGTAGCAGAAAATATTTTACTTTTAACTTAAATTTGTGTACCAATTTTAATTGTTTAATTTCATCTGGCAATGCGTTGTAAAGTAACGTACATGTTTGTATGTGGATTTCTTGTAGTGAGCTGTTGATACTGACTCTTGATGAACATGATTTCTACGTCGTGTATTGTAACTATAAATATCAGTATTTCATGAAAATATGTTCCCACCGTTAAGTAAGTCAGTTTTGAAAAAATACTACAGAATCGTAAATAAATAGGCAAGGCAATGGTAAGATTCCAAACTCAATGAAAAGAAGCTTGCAGGGATCACGTGGATGGCATTTTCATTATTCGGATAATTTTCTTTTGCAATCTAAATGTCTGGGAACTAAAAGATGAGCTTCCCCAGAATATTTTGCCATGTCTCTCCAAATGTACATTTGCAAAATACATGCAACGAGCTGCATGAAGGCTGACAGAATTTGAAAGAATTCTGAATGCGTAACATAATGAGCTTAATTTAGCGTTTAATTCTGTTATATGTACATTCCATTTGAAGTTTGACTGAATTGAGAGACCTAGAAAGTTTGTTTTCTTAACATCAGCTAATTGCATATTGTTAATTTTCAATGGAGCAAACGATTGCCGACTTGAAACGCAAAATTGCATTGAGACAGATTTTCCTTCGTTAACTATTAATTTGTTATTACAAAACCAATTTGAAACTTCTGAAATTGTACTATTTATTGTTTCTTTTTTGCAAAAGAACATTCGTGTCATCGACAAACAGGACTGTTCTTCCATTTTTAATAGATGAGGGCATATGGTTTACGTATGCGGATAGGAGATAATGCGGATATAAGATAATGCGGATATAGGAGATAATGCGGGTAGGAGATATGCGGATAAGAGGATAGGACATAAGATCGAACCTTGTGTGACCTCATGTTCAATTGGCAAAGAATTGGAAAGATAAGTAAATAATCTCCTTTCGTACCAGTACGGTATTTCTACTCTTTGAGATCGATGTTTAAGGAACGAGATTATCCAATTTAGGGCAATACCACGAAATTCCATAAGAAGGTAATTTTGAGAGCAAGATGTTATGGTTAATAACGTCGAAAGCTTTCGAAAGATCTAAAAATATCCCAATGGGTTCTTCATTTTGGTCCAGTGATGAAGCAACATCTTTAAGGAAAGAAAAATGGCAGTTTCCGTTGATTTTGATTTTCTAAAACCGTGTTGTGAGTCTGAAAACGCTTCGTTTTTCCTGAGAAACGTTTCCATTCGCGTATAGAAAAGCATTTCTAATATTTTTGAGAAAACTGACAAAATAGAAATTTGCCGGTAATTTTGAATTTCATTTTTGTTCCCTTTTTTAAAAAGTGGCTTAATTTTTGCTGTTTTGAAAATATCTGGAAATATTCCCGTGCACACGGAAGCATTGAAAATGTGAGTTAACGGGTGTATAATGTCAGGTGCACAGGTTTTTTATAAACAATCCCGAAATTCATCTAAACCAGATGAATATTTATTTTTTAGTTTACTGATTATTCTGAGGATTTCGTCGGAAGAAGTGTCGAAATTTTTTTGAGAAGCATATGATGTTTAATTTTGTTCTTTTAGTCCCTTCGTGCGATCAATCGCAATTCTAGAAAAGTGTTGGTTGAAGAGATTCGCAACTCTTGTTGGATTTATTGTTTATATTTCATTATCCTTTAAAACAACATTCTCTACGAAATATCATGATGACGTGGTCGTATTTTTTACGATATTCCACATTGATTTAGTTTTGTTTCTAGCGTTCAAAATATCCTCATTATTTTGCATTATTTTATGTTCTAAATTTCTTGTGTGATCCTTGTGTGTTTTTCGTGAAATGTTTAACTTTCTCTTTTTAATAGCAAAGCACGCGTTAAAGTGAAATGAAAGCTTTGAGAAAAATAAATTATATTTTTCATTTGAGATTGGGTTAATGGTATTCATGTCCGTTGTACACCCAACGATGTATCAACTTTCAAGAAGATAATTATGTTCATAACTCAATTAATGAAAAAAAGAGACTCATGCCCTTTATGAAATCACTAATTCACTCTTTGGCGAATATTCTACGAAACATGAGTGGAAACTTGTCGCGTCGATAGAATACACTGTTCACACGAAAAAACCCTCATGAATTGAAGGTTACAGTTTCCGTGCGAGCGCTGTTTTCCTTATTTCCAAACCCAGGACGTCCAATTATTTCCTCTTACAAGAGGCCCTTAATAACAAATACTGACAAATTGTTTCAAAAATTGTTGCAGGTTCTGTATGAACATTTGTAATAATTAAGAGAATTAAACATGAAATAAAGTATCCTGAAATAGTATAATTTATAAAAATATAAAAGGCCCTAAAAATCACGTTTAAATAAACTCAAACGGTTCAAAAAATTATTGAAGAGAGAAAGGGATCATTGAGACTTGCTCACATGTCGCGACGCTAGTTGGGAGCTCGGGGTTTGACCCGGTGAAGGGCGTTGCCTCGTAGGGGGAGATGCATTTAGGAGAGAAATAACCGAGAGTCGACGTGCAGGTCGGCACGGGAACTCACACTGGAGCGTGTGAGGAACACAGCCGCCTCCCGGGATATATCATGCACTACACCTAGAGAAAGTGCTTGATTTATAAAATTTTAGGTCGCGGAACGCTTCCCCAAATTCATTATTAATTAATAGAAATAGTTAGGCATTTACCTATAATGTAATTTAATAATAATTCCCGAGGTACCGGAACGCCGTTCCGTCGCGTTCCGCCAGAAATCAAGCCCTGCTTATAGAACTAATAACGACAGCAATTTCAGCGCTAGGGATCACTAGATACTACACACTCCATTTAGGTACTCCAACTGTATTTGCAAATATTGTCACCGATGTTTTGTGTTCAAAACTATCAATCAACGCAAAGCTAATTTATGCGAGTGTGGAAGGCTTGCTTGCGTATTCTCGATTGATTGATTTTTTCGTGTTTCCGGGCGCGTCATTCTTTGGTCATTAGTCCCTTTAGTGAAGTGCATGTTTTTTTCTCGGGAGATGGCGGTGATCTTCCCCCGCTGGATGGCCAGATCCGGCGCCGATTTACCGTCGGCTAGTGGGGTTTCCCCCTAACCAGGACTCTCCCACCAGCAGGGCACTGCCCCAGCCGGGACAAGCTCTAAGCTCACTACCGGTCTCCCGGAATATGTGATAGAGTAGTACATGTTAGTGTAAGTGTGTGTGTGTACGAGGAGAGGATAGGACAAGGAAGAGGAAGGACATATCGCGCGCGGTTCGTGGCCCGTTTGTTAGGGTACTGCTCCGGCATTCGCCTGGTGTTGATCAAAGAAACCATGGAAAACTACCGATCAGAGCAGCCGGCCGCTAGAATTCTCCTCCAGACAGCGACTGAATTCGACCTAGCTGCAAAGCTTGTATCGAAAACTCTGCCGCCGTCAGGACTCGAACCTAGGACTTCCCGGTCAGGCGCTGCAGTGACATCAGTTGATGCACTGAGCTACCGCTCCTGGTGCGTATTCTCGACTTGCTACATCACTCAGTGGTTGTTCAGCCGAGGAGAATAGTAGCGGCCAGCTGCTCTGATCGATAGTTTCGTGGTTTCTTGAATCAATACCAGGCAAATGCAGGAGCAGTATCGTAACAAACGAATTACGGACCGCGCGCAACATTTCCTTTCTCCTTGTCCTATCCTCTCCCCTTACTCACACTTACACCTACATGCACTACACTACTACACGGGAGACCTATCGGGAGCTTAGAACTAGTCCTGGCTGGGGCGGTGCCCCGCTGGGGGAGATACCTGAAAGGAAACCCCCCGCAAGTCGACGTGTAGGTCGGGCCGGATCTCATCATAGAGCGAGGGAAGAACACCGCCACCTTCTGGCATTAAGTACATTCATTGACGTGCCCAGAAACATCAATCAATCAACGTCAGTGGTTGCGCCCATCCCCTTTTAACAGCCTTCGAGAGGAGGGCGTTTTTAGCCGAATTCAAAAGGAGGATGTTATGCAATTTGTCGTGTGTATATTTTTTATGTTCAGTTGTAACCTGGGCAAATGTATTCTGATTTACATATTTTTCCTCAACCTTAAATGATATAGTCTCTCTGTGGTGGGTAACTTAATGACATTTCGTTAATGGAATACAAAAATATAACATAATGAACTTGTTTAATACTTTTACGGTGCAACCAACTGAAATGGTTCAGGGTAACAGCTGTCGCAACTGCAACATTTCTGACCGGGAGGTCCTAGGGTGAGTCCTGACCGTGGATTTTTCCAAGGTAGCTAGGTCGAATTGACTCGCTGTCTGGAGGAGAATTTTAGCATCCGGTTGCTCTGATCAGTAGTTTTCCATGGTTTTTCCATTCAATAACAGGCGAATTCCCGAACAGTTCTACCTTAGAGTAATATAATGGGCTATGGACTGCGCGCGATTTTTCTTTCTTCTTTCGCCCTCCTTTCCCCATACACACGCACACTGATAGATACACTACAATACTACTCCAATATTACACATGTTGGGAGACCAGTCTCAGCTTAGCGATTACCCGGGACGGAAGTTGTGAAAAATTAAAACTTCTCTTCCTGAATACAAATGAATGTGACCCTGATGAATTTGCACTAATTTAATACATATCACATACAGAATTAGTGGTGCTACAGAATGGTAAAGATTTTCGTACTAATTAGTTTACGAATCTTTCTAGACTAGCTTTCCGGTATTGCTTCACACTCTTCCCAGCTATTACATATCGGCACCAAAACCCAATTTTGTTACATTTTTTCAGTTTTTCGGTCCCCTAATAGTGGAATCGAAGTATGTGTTTAAGAATATTATAGAAGAGAAAAAGAGTCCTGTCTACAATTTTTCAATGATAATTTTGGAGTCGTTCTGGAGAGAAATATCTTTTGAAAGTTTCTAAACATGCGCAATTTTGAGCTCATTTTCGCAGAGACGATTTGAGTTTTCCAGAAACTTCATACGAAATCATTTGAAGCACTTCTGTTTACAAATGCAATAATGTATAGAAAATGCCCGTGATGTAAATATTAATGGCGTCAAAGATATTAAAAAAAATTATTTTGTTTTTTGAAAAATCAAAAGAAACCATCAAAATGGCATTAATGTCATTTTATTCGGTGCATTTAGCACTATCTTTATAAAAACGTTTGAGAAAACTTGTGGTGCTAAACAGCACATACATTCTCAGCCCATTATTTCTAAATTGGCAATTTTTGAAACTTCAGAGTTCAATGAAAATGAGATCCGCGCCAATTTTTAAAGTATCCCTTCTGTATGTGAAAAAAGTTAAGGAAAAAATTTGGAGCGGTTTTTGAGAGAATAATTCTTTTAGAAATTGCATAAATTTCAAGCGCAAATTACACACTACTACTCGTTTAAAAAAAAGTCCATAACTTTTTTGAGAGCTGATATTTTACAATAAAGTTTGTCTTCGGCAAAACTATGTTCAATTTTGTAGTTTTAAAATGTCAACTTTTTGAAATTCCCCCCCAAAAAACGGAAAGTTAGCCGGTCTCGTGTCATATTTTTTATCCCTTATTACATATGAGGAGAAAATTAATAGAAAAATTTGGAGTGGTTTTTGAGGCAAAAGTGTTAAATTATTTATTTGCCTATATTCTGCCCAAAATTACACGAAAACAACTCATATTTTCGAAAAATTGAACTTATTAGAAGATCGGTTATTAAGGACAAAAATTTTTATCTTCAATATAGTTGTAGGGACACGCCCAAAAATTGCACTTTTGCGATTGTCGAAAAAGCTGGGATTTCAACGAACATGTGACTGCCACCATTCTCTTAAGCGTCCTTTACGCAATCTGAGGACAAGGTTTGATAAACATATTTGGAGCCATATTTGAGAAAATGTTGAAAATTTTTGAGGCTTCATGTAAAGTACCCTGAAAAATCAAATTAAGCTGCCCAAGACTCGAGTTCATTCAGATCGATCAGGAAATATCAATTTTTGAGTAAAAATTGGCTGAACGGTTTAGGTGCTGGTGTTGACCACAAACGGAGAGTGGAACAGACGAATGAAAGACAGACTTTTGCTGACAATCGATTTTTCGGGATCAAGAACCCACAAAACATAGATTCTGGTTACACCACGTATTAGACGATTCCTAACTTCTATTTAGCAACTGAATTTATTAACTTTTTTGTTACTAGAGATGGCAACACAAGTTTTTCTGCCGAAAATTCGCCGTTTTCCGGCATACGAATACATGACTTTCACTTCTAATGAAGTATATTATTAAGGAGGAAAAAGTAAAATTATATTTGTGGATTATGAAAAAATATCAAAGTTGCGTTTATCTCGTCTGTGACAGTACAATTAACACTACGCATACAAAACGTTTAAAGAAAAACTATTGGAACCACGAAAATCTACCGATCAGAGAAGTCGGCCGCTAGAATTCTCCTCCAGAGAACGACTGAATTCGGCCTGGCTATGTAGCTAGTGTCGAAAATCCTGCCACCGCCAGTACTCGAATGTATACTACTTTTCACTTACGTATACTTGGTATTGTGAAGGCACAACGTGTCTTATGGAGAATCCGCTCGTTGCCGGCGCCGTTCCGGAATCGTCGAAATCACTGCTATCTTTGTCAATATATGCAACTAATTAAAACATGTTTATTTCCTCACTTCCTATTATTCTCCTTCACTTATTATTATTATTATTATTATTATTATTATTATTATTATTATTATTATTATTATTATTATAACCGTAATATATTTTTTAGCGTAAATATCTAATAAAAAGGGAACCTTAATATGTATTCTCTTATAAAATTTAAAAAAGTCGTAAAATGTTGATTGTGCCGTCAAATATTAATTTAAGCAATAAACGAAACACTGAGACCAATATTTATCCAACTTTCATCGTAGTACATTATGTTCCTTTCCTCGTTTCTAAATTGCCGCATTTCTCGTAGTTATAATTATCGGCAAATTATTGTAACATTTCTTTCTATCAGTTCTTTCTTTTTTTCGCTTTTCAAATTCAATCTCATTTCTAACAATAAGCAATAAAATGTAATGTAATGTAATTTGAAATTTGGTGAATATTTATCATTAAGATCTTACATTTCATATACGATTGTTGCAGGAACATTTTAAAATATAAACGCATAGAATTTTAGATCATGTGTACAAAATCGTCGAACTTCATTTCCTTACTGATTTTATACTTCAGTCCAGTAAACTTTATTTTTCTCGAGGTCGGCATTACTTCATTCTCATTTTACGTTTTCATTCTAAAGAAGAAATGTCTGGTGCTCTGCATAATTCATTCAAACGATTGACTAAGTTTTTTGATGTTTTCCTTTTAAGTTCTCGAATACTTCGAAAATATTTTTTTTCTTTTAATTTTTTCATTCTTTTCCCTGCAATCTCTTTAGATCTCTTAAAATTGACCCACTATACGATTCACTAAATTACGTACCTACTTTTCTTTACCATTGCACATCCACCATCTTCACTCACATCCACCAGCAAAAATCGACTGCCCAGAATACCCAGCGTGATAAAATTTTCTAAAGGGCTTCTTGTGATCATCATAGTATTGATTTGGATGGCCCCTTCCGCTGATGATGTCATATAAACACACACCTCCTATCAGCCCTACGGTTTACACATTCTGCAGCTGTGCCTTGTCTTTTCGTCGCGTCTTCCGCCGAGCCTCACGTTGTCGTCTCACGTCGCGCGCGGCTCGACTTTTAAACAAACATCAAATACACAGAAGTAATGCATCACAAGCCCTTCGGGTGACGCTAGAAAATATTTTCCCCGTTTTACCCAAAACTTTGACGCTGGAAGATTTTAATTGGACTTCAAGAACGAAAATATCCCAGCGACGATATATTTTGAGGCACAAACTAAAAATTCACCCATTTTCGTTGACAAAGAATTTTTTTAGTTACACATTTTGACATACTGATAAAATTAATGCATTTCCCCTAGCTCAAGTAACTGAAATATTATATGGAATTTTTCCAAAATAATTCCACCAATTTTTGGATATGTTTAAACGGCCTGAATGAAAAGGTATTTACCAAATAAATTCGGCAGAAATCAAGTTTTTATTAGTTTATTTAAAAAGCAAATGAATGACACATTTTTCATGTTTTCCATCGTGTTTCTCGTAATTTTCTCCATACGACTACGTTTTTCTGCTTACTTTTGAAACAATCGATTTGGCAACAGTGCACGAGATTCTTCCATAAGAATAACA
Organism: Teleogryllus occipitalis; assembly: GCA_011170035.1. Classification (NCBI taxonomy): domain Eukaryota; kingdom Metazoa; phylum Arthropoda; class Insecta; order Orthoptera; family Gryllidae; genus Teleogryllus; species Teleogryllus occipitalis. Next base: position 9,735 of record BLKR01001309.1, on the reverse strand, counting down.
TTGTCCATAAGAACCCATTGTCCCTTCACGACGTGAAAATAGGACCTCCAGGGTCAGAGGCACAGCAGAGACATCAGTTGATGCCCTGAGCCACCTCTCCTGGTCCACAAAGGGACCGGCAGACATTTTGCCGTAAATATTTTTTTCGTTACCCACAAAATGTGGATTCTGACAAAGTGTTGGAGGAAATGATTTATTACACATATAGGAACTAGTATCCACTTTCTCGATGTGAAAGCCCTAAATTGCGAGTTTCCCTGAGGAAAAATTGATAATTTTCGCTGCACCTTTACTACGTAAGGACGTTGTGGGGGGAGGAAATAAAAACAAACGGAAATATAGAGACGTCACCGAAGAAATAATTTATTTACTTTTTTATTACTTTTTTCTTTATTCATTTTCAATTATTTTTCGCGCAACCTTGCATTGATGTATTCTACATACCTACATTCATAATAATTTTATTATATGCATGTACACTAGTACGGGTACACCAATGCGTACGTAGGTTAAAATGCTCCGATTGAAATATTAAGAAACAAAAAGAAACTCTCGTTTTCGAAAATACTGTGACATTTACTGAAGATGAATGAGACAAATATTAACATTATTTTAACTTTGGAATACCACAGCGAAATATCCATTTGTTTAAATTTGAGGCTGACATGTGTCAATACCTTTACGATGTTGACTCAAAAATATTACGCCATGTCCTATATGATAAAATCGTTTTATAGGCAAATATTACCAACTTTAAGACCCTGTTTTGAATATTGACTTCTGAATTTGCTTACAAGGCAATATTTACGAATCACATGTGCCATGGACACGTTTCACATACTTGTAATTTCTTTGAAAGTTGACGTCAAAAGTCCTTCGTATACATTAGTAACTCTTCCAACATATACTCGTACATTAAAATCCTTTAATGATTTTTGTAAACACGGCGGCCGGACATGAGAAGGTAGAAGTTGAAAGCGCTCAGGTCATACGCTTTTGACACAAACGCTTGACTTCATCATCACCTACATGAATTTTTGTTTGAGTAAATAAAGAATCTCCAACACTCTACTGATATGCGAGAAACATGCAAATCTCTTTTTAATTTCCACTCGAGGAATCTGAAACTGACGAATGAACCAGGAGTCAGAGGGAAGCTGACGCCAGGTAACGCATTTATTAGATATTCGGTGTGAGCAAACTCAGCAAAGAATTTTAGCCATGGGAATACAATCAAAATGGAATTTAAACTTTTTTGAAAAAATCTGTAGCGCCTTTATCGCAACAAATTCTTAGCCATCTTTTGGGCATTGAGCGTTAACGGAGTAATCCTCCGTAAATTTTATCTTGTCTTTTAACGTCGCAGTCAGTCATTGCCTTTTCTCCCTTTAGCCAGGGCTCCGCGGCGTTTGTAAACGGGGTTCCCAGATGGCCACCCATCCAGGAAGCCGTGGTATATCAGGTTGTTTAAATTACGTTACTTCACGAAGAATAGTTAACAATTCGACTAACGACGCCGGCTTATTTGAGAATTAGTTTTTTACTAAATAATATTCCAACTCCCTCATTTTTGATAATGTCAGAACCTTCTTGCCGATCCTCGCAGTTTTCGTAAACACCAATTATTGTGAGAATAGCGTTTCCTAAGAACACGCATTGCTCTGTTGTCGACAGTTAGAATGATCCTCAATCTTCTTTCGGCACACCGACTCTAGTTTTTCACATATCCTACAATTGAAGGGTTGCGTCAGAGATATAGTCTCCACAGTCATAAGCCACAAAATAACTTTTTTTACAGGAGAGCATTTTGAATGTTTGACTAAATCCATAAATGAGGGAATGAATATTTGCCAACTTTAGTTAAACAATTCCTGTGAAGTGTACATTGTAACCTTGATACTGAAAATTTTATCATTTCAAAACTCCGAAACTGAAAATAGAGATTTTTGTCTAAAACAAAGTGTTCTAAAAATCAGCTCATTAAAAAAGAACATGTACAATTTTTTGAAAAAAAGTCGTTTCTGCGTAATTTGTATTTGCAATTATTGCAATTTATAAAAAGATTTTCTCAAAAATCGCTCCAATTCTTTCTTCAAGTGTTTTCCACTGATTGAACAAAGAACGCTTAAAAGAAGGGCGTAAGCCATGGGGGGGGGCCGTGCCAATCCCTGAAAAAAAGATCTAGAGTTTTGGTTTGTTACCTTTTTTATTTGGTAAAATTGACTTAAATATTTATTTTAGAATTGTGAATTATTAAAAAATAATATTAAATAGTAAATATAAACAATACAAAAATAATATACAATATAATAACAAATGTTTATTATTTAACCAAAATCTGTGATGGTCCCCTCCAAAATGATCGGCTGGATCCGCTCCTTGGTGAAGAACAAAATTTACTGTGTTTATTGCAGAGCCCATTAGCTCATCAGCACTTGTGTGGATTCTACATTACACGTAATATACAAAATTTGGTTTAGCCTGCTTCCGAGATCTGCACGAGTGGGATTTATGTACTAAATGATATATTCAAGTCTCTGGACCACTAATTTACTAAAAAGTCAGTATTGGAAAAGGTGGCGCTGATGGAGTTTTTTAAATAAACAATTCAATTTACTTCTGTTTAAACTAGGGCCTTCACGATAATGGACTAATAAGTGCTCCATTCGTACCTCTCCTTTAGGGAGTTTTTGCACGGCAAGAAGATCGACAACACAATCGATCTTCTGGGCATGCGTGGTTCCAGTTTCGCATCACTAAGGACTTTGTTTTTATTATGTTTATATTTGTATAAACAGCTGCGAGTCCCATTTCTTGTTCTATTAAATGGTCTTTTGTAATTTAAATCCGGGATATCCTTGTTTTGTTGTTATAATAAACCATCTGTTTAACGGTTCGAATTGCCTAAAGAGAAATATATTACTGCATCGCATACAAATCATTATTTAATGTAAAAAAAACTGGAACGAATGTGACGTTTAGAGGAGAAGTACAATCTGTGAATAATCTCTTCCCTCCTCTGTTTTACTGTATTTGTTGGTTGAATTACGAACAAATATTGAACGATCAAATATTTCATAACAAAATTCACAATTAATCAATTCATTCATAAATAATAAACAACGAATTAAGAAAATTATGAATTAAATCAATTATTTCAAAATGCCTCTTCAAGTTTCTTGCTTCAAATTTTTATTTTTATATTGCTCATTATGAACGCGAAGATTAGAATAAGAAAAGATACGATTACAAAAAAATAGATTTCGCGTAATTTCTTCTTGTTGCTAATTAAACCGCGTCGCCGTTAGACGAATTATTTAACTACGCTCCATGAAGTGACAGAAGGTAAGGCAACTTAAGACACAAAAGGACTGCTAGACAGGTGAACGTCTGGAAACTCCGGTTACTAACGGTGTCGGGCCCCTGGCCAAAGGGATAAAACAAACAAACGACAAAATGACAAACATTTCAAGGAGTTGAACTCCAGGTATGTTCAATGCCCAAGAATGGCTAATAGACGTGTTGTGATGAAGCAACGAATTTAAAAAAATGTAGTCTCAAATTTTTTAAAATTGCTTTTCCTCGTATAGCAAAGGACGCTTAAAATAGCAAAAGTCCCAATTTCGGCGAAATTTCTGTACATGTATTTTCGAAATTTGCAAAAAAATCAACGTTGCGAAACTACAATATTGATGACAGATTTTTTTCTTTAATGTAATCTGTTCTTTAGGACTAGATCTTGAAATAATATGATTGAAAATCTCTGATTTTTTAAAATTGCAAATTCAAAAGTTCAACTGTTTTTGTAAAGTTTTGGGTTTAAATCTGGACCTGGTGGTGTGTTCAAGTGGCGCTAAGAAAAAGAAGCTGATTAGAAACACTTTTGAAGTTTCATGTACAATGCGACTATTTTATAAATGTGCTAGTCGCGCAGGGATTTGGCCTCGGAGAACAAGGTTACGGATACCGGAGACAGGGCGGCTGGTAGAATCACCGAAGAGGAAGGTGCAGTTTAAATTGTACTCACGTTATAGTAGATGCTCGAGCTGCGCATTGCTGCTCTGATGCATTCTTGACAACTAAACAAGTTGTCATGCACCTATCCCTGCACACTGCACTCACATGAACAGACATTTCCTGATGCTCACTGTTGGCATACATATACAAAGGTTTCCTAATGTCTCAGAGAAGCCTCGCGCGATTATCATTACATTTCATTATTACATACCCTTTTTGAAATTTGATATAATTGTTGCTAAATTGATGTAAAGTCTTCTTAGTTTTTGTAGTATTTATTACAATGCTTGCAACAATTATAATTTCTTTTCAACCAGAAATCATTTTCTCTCTAATCACTGAGGTGATATATATGATTAATTTATGACATTTCATTAAACTCATTTTGTCTCTACGTTTTCCTTTGGTCAGAGCATTCTCAGTCACATCACCGAGAGCAAAGATAATAGAATAATACAATACATTTCCATTCCAGTACTTTAAGAGCAGAGACAACTATATGATAGTTTGGACAAAATGGGAATAATTTTTACATTAGTTTAAAATACATTCGATATACAAATTGGCTATACTTGTTAATTTTTAATTGATTAATAATTATTTAAGAACAAGAGATGTAAAACTCATAGGAACTGATTCATAAGTAACTATAAAGTATAATTTATATGTAACGTACCTTACAATAAACTCTCAGACACGGGATCAAAATTATTGAACACATTTCAAGATTTTTCGGTAAAAATACACGTTTTGAAAACCTACTAGGTAAAAAGTGCACCAAGGCGTAAATTATACGATGAAATTAAACAAAATGCTCTACGGCAATTAAAGATTATTGAGTAAATCGTATTATTTATTTTTCACAATCATCTATTAGACATTATTATAAGACCTCTTTTAGCCCCTTTTTTATGTCGAACCCACGCTATTAGGTAGCGAGGACTAGAGTGTGTTTCATTTTCTTTTCTCTCCCTTTTCTCATGTATTCAATTCTTCTTTCTTCTTCTTCCTCTTCTTCTTCTTCTTCTTCTTCTTCTTCTTCTTCTTCTTCTTCTATTTCAGCTACTTCTCTCACGCTTTACATTCTTGATTTTCCAAACGGAGAAGGGTAGACAAGGCTCTGAAGGCAAGAGGAAAGCCGGCTTGTCTAGGGAAAAGTAACCACGAAAATAAATCTCTGGTCCTCCAGGTTGAGGGTTAGGGCCAGCCCCCCTACATCTGTAAAAAAATACGAATGCTAACTATCCCAGTAACGAAGATGGATTGTCCACGAAACTACTTGGCAAACGAAACGTTATATGAGTAGAGGCACATGGAACAGGGTCTCAATATGAAACGAATAAAATTCTTCAAAGATATTGAAAAGGAGGCAACATAAATTGCTGTGTTGTCAGAAACAAAGAAAAAGGGGCAGGGAGTAGAAGAAATAAAAGACAACATTCTCATATATAGTGGTGTCAACAAAGAATTTAGAGCTAAGAAAGGGATTTTCATTGCTGTGTTAAAGAAATATAAGTGGGAGCATTAAGAGTTGGTCGTATGTGAGTGAGAATATTTTAAAAATTGATTTTAAAATTAAAGGTATTGAGATGGTGGTTATAGGTATATATGCTCCAAATGACCATGTTACCGAATTGCAGAAAGATAGGTTTTTTAATCAGCTGACGACGGTCTTGAGTGGAATATCAAACCGGAAGAATATATTTTTAGTGGGAGATTTTAACAGTAGAATTGAAAGGCTTGTGCAAGACGAAGAGTTAGAAAGATGCGGAGAGGAAATGATAAATTAAAATAGTGAACGCCTACTAGAAATATGTGCACAGTACAATTTAAAAGTATGGAATGGGTTTTTTTAAACATAAAGATATCTACAAATTCACTTGGTCTAGAGGAACTCTTAAAATCATGACAGATTACGTTATCGGCAAACGCAACAACAAAATAAAGGTGGAAGATGTTGGAGCCTACAGAGGAGTCGAGTGCATCTCAGACCGTTATTGGTTGAAATTGAGAATGTATGTTCCTTATGTAAACAAGGCAGCAATCGGAAATTCACGGCACATCCACTACCATAGAAAGAAAAGAACACGAAATATGTTTGCTTGAAGATCCATCTTGGCTGACTCGTGGCTCAGAGTAAAGTTACTCGCCTTTCATCAAGGAGGTAGGGTTCGATTCCCAGACAATCTCGGGGGAAATTTGTTCCTAGGAAACGAGTTTGGATGCTTCACAAGGGCTAGTCCAACCCCTGTGAAGTGTCCTAAACTCTACCCATCTCCTAATTGCTTCCCAGTTCTGGCGGCTGGGTAGTGATGCAGGAGCTCGTAAGAGAGAGGGGCGTACGCGATGCTACTTGGCAATCCTCTTCACGACTTACGGACTACACATTATAATATATTCTATAGTATATCACTATAGCATAGTTTAACATAGGATTACTCCATATATGAATGAGTTCTACGCCAACTTCTTAGCTTGCTCCCTCGCTCTCCATTCCCTGGAAGCCATACAAAAGTCAGAATAACTACAACTTAATTATATTATCTATATTTAAAAAAATTACAAATATGCAGGCTTATTCCTTGGCTTAGTTACATGGCATCAGTATTGTGTACATCAGTATGGTATTCGTATTTCAGACATTAAATATTACTCAAAAACATAAGAGTGGTACATGTATGTACCTGTTATATATCACACTTGTAAAAATATGTACAACTTAGTTAATTTCTCACGTTCGAGACATCGAATCAGTATAGCACTTATAGACTCGTTTTGTAGACATTAAAATCAATGGAAAATTATTTTTATCGGGTGTGTACCTATGATACGTGACCGAGTGACAATTTGAACATATTTGAATCAGTGAGGCAGCTACTTAGAGACGATGAATCGGTATAGCATACAACTCCTTCACACTTTGGCTATCTAACGAACAATATACAAAAAGAATTAACTGTGCACTTATTCACCGAGGGCATAGTTTTTTTCGACGCATTCTACAACTTGTGTAGCGCAACGTCGACACCTGTAGATCGCCATACTTGGGTTTCCTATTCTTCATAACACTGGCGAACTCCTAAAAAGTTTAAGCTTTGAGATTATCATACGCGGTTTTTCTTGCTGGTTCCCGCCCTACCACCCCTGGGCTCGCCCGATCTCGCTTGATTCCGCCTCATCCCCTGCATCGCAAACTCTGGTACCTGAATGTATTGCGGGTTGCCTAAACCCCACCCCACCTCCCAAAGAAAAAAGTTAAGGAACCCCCCCCCCCCCGTAGGCCCAAATGTAAATTTTGCCCCAGTTTAGATGTTGCACCAACGTGTTAGAGGATGTGATTTACTACGTGAAGAATCAAGAATTATCCACTTTTTCGTCCCCAGGGCTCAGTTTTTTTGTCGAAATCTCGTGATGTCTGCCTCAGCATTACAACACTTTCTCTTTCCTACGTACGTAGTAAGGTGAGATTGTAAGATGGAATACTGCCTATTATTGCACGAAAAAGAACGTAAAAAGATAAACTCCATCGAATTTCTTATTTAATAGACATTGATAAAGGGTTAGTTGTATTGATTTCCTAGGATTGGGTCATCACAATTTCCTGAAGCAATACTCTGTTGTGGCCTCTACTACCTACAATTACTTCAAATGCAATCACGAGCCGCTCTTCTCAGACCAAAGACCCTTCCTCCTTCCTTGATGCCTCAATTACGTGTGCAAATAATGTCCCACATGAGTTATTTGGTAATATCCTCTTTTATGCAATGTAATTCCAAGAAACATCTCTAAAATTAGTTTCACGTTAAGATAATTTTTCCTGGTGCTTATGTCAATTTGTCCAATTTTTGCAGTTTCAAAATTGTATTTCGGAACATGAATGTTCTTCTACGTCCTCAGATCCTTTCTTTGTGTTCTGTAAAATTACCATTGGAAATCTTTTTTTTATTAGAGTTTTTGAAAAACTTCATTTGAAGTCATTTAAAGCACATTTAGTCGCAAATGAAATAATGTAAACAAATCGATGGAAATGTTTATATTAACGACGTGAGAGATATTTTTTGAAAAATTGTGTAATTTTTGAAAAAAAACAAAAGAAAACACGAAAATTAACTTATGTCAAATTAAACAGTGCAATTAGCACTACTCGTCGGAAAAATTCGAAGAAAAATGTTTGAGCCGTTTTTGAGAAAAATGCGTTTAAGCGTTTCTGAAAATTCGGAATTTTGAACTAATTTTTACAGAAAACTGATGTTTTCGAGAAACTTTATTTGACATTATTTAAAGCACATATAGTCATAAATATAATAACATAAAGAAATTGCCTCTAATGTAAATATTACCGACGTGAGACACAAGTAAAAAATTACATTTTTGTAATTTTTGAAAAACAAAATAATAGAGCAATATGGTGTTTATGTCATTGAATAGTGTTGGTTGGGCAAAAATTTAAAGAAAATATTTGGAGCCGTTTTTGAGAAAATCTTGTTTTTGTAATTTTTTAAAATTGCAAATATTGCAGCGCTATTGCACAAAAACTAAAATTTTCGAAAAAATGCGCATTAATGAAAAAACTACTTATGTAATACAAGCCAGATGCCAGGGGTTTCTTCAATTTGGAAAAGATCGTATGTTTTGTTTACGTGCTAGTAGTGTTCACAGACGAACAGACAGAGAGACAGACGTACAGACGATCGGACGTTTTGAAAAAAAAAAACACTTTCGACATCAGGGAACCCCAAAACATGTATTTCCGTTGAAATATCGAAATCGATTTTCGGCAGCATTACATACCTTTTTGTATACTACGTGTATTACTCCCGTATACATGTGTATTATATGTATACATGAAAATAAAGATGTGCCTGCAGCACTTACAAAGAATGGAAGAAACAAGGCTGCCAAGATTATCAAATGCTTATAGAGAGAGAAAGATATGAGAAAAGAAAGATACAATAGAGATGGAACAGGCGTAAGCCTAACCCGTGAAGTGTAGAAGACGAAGAAGAAAAAATAGAAGAAGAAAAGATGAAGAAGAAGAAGAAGAAAATTGTCCACCATTTCGTTATTGAGTTGGGGGATGGAAACCACAAGGCGTTGTTCGTTCTCATGTACTCTTTGTTCATTTTCATTTTCGTTCAATTCCTGCTCCACAACTACCTCTCTTGTTAGTTCTAGTGTTACTTCCGCCCTGCAAAGATTTAACTCTTCATCTGAAAAATATTTTCTTCTCCTGATGGAGTTCAGTTGGCTACACACACGTTGCGCTTTCCGGATATATTTTTCTCCACTTAGGAGCGTTCTCCTGAAGTCCTCACATTCCGTCTCGTTTTTGTGGTTGCATAGTATGCACGCAAGGAGACATAATTAATTCTCTTGTCCTTTGCATGCGGTTGGCTTGTATTCCCTGAGGCAGTGGGGGATCCCCTTGGGTTCCCCAAACTTCTACCAGGTGCGGCATCTTGCGACGCGATATCGAGATTCGCGGTTACCCTAGGTGGAGCGGCGCCGCGCCCCTTAATTGCTGCGGAGGTTCACTTTCCACCAGCACAGGTAACACATTTCTCACAGCTGCCCCGGTGCTAGAAACAGCTGCGTGGCCTTGCGAGAGCCGGTCGCCCGAGTGACTTTTCCTCAAAGCACAATTCATACTTCTTCTCGTGGGGGGGGGGGAGCAGTACTGGATAACTGACGAAGAAGATCTGCTACTCAGGTCAATTT